>ML330544.1:0-23369 GCA_005239505.1 Nicotiana paniculata | reverse complement strand
CTGCAGACTCTTCATCAGCACCAGTTGTATGCAAAGTTTTCAAAATGTGAATTTTGGCTAGAACCAGTCACCTTTTGGGCCATGTTGTTTCCAGGGAAGGGATTTGGGTTGATCTCCAAAAGATTGCAGCGGTAAAGGATTGGCCTAGACCAACGACCCTGACAGAGATTCGCAGTTTCTTGGGCTTGGATGGATATTATCGGAGGTTAGTGGAGGGATTCTCTACCCTCGCCTCCCCATTGACTAAAATGACGCAGAAAGCGGTTAAGTTTCAGTGGTCCGATGCTTGCGAAAAGAGTTTTCAAGAATTGAAATCAAGATTGACTTCGGCGCCACTATTGACCTTGCCATAAGGTTCAGAAGGGTTTGTGGTGTATTATGATGCTTCAAGGGTTGGTTTGGGATGTGTGTTGATGCAATGTGGTAAGGTAATAGCGTATGCTTCAAGACAGCTCAAGAATCATGAGAAGAATTATCCGATGTATGATTCGGAGCTCGCGGCGGTTGTGTTTGCATAGAAGATCTGGCAGCATTATCTTTATGGGGTCCATGTGGACGTGTTCACATACCAAAAGAGTCTTCAGTATTTATTCAAACAAAAGGAGTTGAACTTAAGGACGCGGAGGTGGTTAGAATTGCTCAAGGATTATGATATGAATATTTTGTACAATCCAGGAAAGGCGAATGTGGTAGCCGATACTCTTAGTCGGAAATCCATGGGTAGCTTGGCTAATTTGGAAGCAGGTAAGAGGCCTTTGGCTCGGGAGGTTTATCAGTTGGTCAGTCTAGGGGTATGTCTTTTGGCCTCGGATGAAGGGAATGTGTAAAGACCCGTAAAGTTTCATGGCTAAAAATAATGCTCAAATAGGTCCCCGTATTGTTATAACTGTAGAAATTCTTAAAGTGGACCCTTTTTGAGTAAAAAGTATCCTGGGACTTAAAAGATATAATTTTCTAGATTTGCGCAAGTCTGCAGTCCACTATGCTATCACAGATCAGGTATGCGGACCACATAGTGGTCTGTCCATTTTGAGGAAAGCTATGCGGCCTAGAATGCGATTGCAGTTCACAAATGCGGGCCGCATAGTTGTCGCATTCTTGCGCCTTGAGTTTTGCGGAGGGAGTTATGCGGCACATTATGCGATCGCATAACAGGTATGTGGACCGCATAGTGGTCGTATACCTGGGCAATCTACTTTTATTTTTGGCCCATTTGAGGGCCATTTATGCGACAGGAATGTGGACCACATAACAGGAATGCGACCGCATTTCTGCTTTGGTACTGTTAAATTTCTAATCTTATACCCGACCCCCAGTTCATTAAAACACCTATCCCTTTATTTTTAAGCTCATTTTCTTATAAATTAGAGAGAGGAGAGAGTGGGTTCTAGAGAGAGAGAGAGTTCCATCTTCATCAAATTTGTTCCTCCATCACTACTCAGGTCTGGAATTGGTCAAGTAGGACACCATTTTCTTCACTACAAGAGGTAAGCTTCTACCCCTTCAACCTAAATTTCCAGATTTTTGTTAAAATAAAACATGGTTAGGTGAGTTCATGAAGATGAGGGTAGGAGTCTTGCATGCATGTAACCAACTAGTCATAATCTAGTAAAAGGAAATGGGTTAGAGTAATCTTTCACTAAAAAGAGGCCATTTAATCTAAAGGAACACCTAGTGTTTGATAGAATGCTCAAGTGAGTTCAAGAAATGATCATTATTCCTAATTCTAAGTTAAATTATGCCACATTGTGAACTAGATTGAAGGTGCTAGAAGGTCTGGTGAATTGTGGTAGAAAATTAAAGGGGAATTCCGATTCAAGGTATGTATGGCTAACTTTAATCTTTGTAGAGTTACCTTGCTAGTGTCCGAGCAAACGGTATGAAATTCTTGCTTGAGCATATGTGAATATATTGTCCTGCTATGTCGAGGTGTACGAGTTCATTCTCTGATTTTTCTTAAGTCGATTACCATGCTAATTGAGATTATGAAGGGTGATTCTTTGTGCTTATCCTACCATGTGTAAGGTTTGTTAAATGTTCGAATATGTTAATATGGCAGTATGCGCTGTTAAATGAAAGAATGTTAACGTACTATAATGTGGAAAGGTATCTAATTGCTAAGGGCCGAGTGTGGCAAATAATGAAAAGAAACTATGGATTGATTTAATTGAGTTAAATAATGATGGCATCACTATATGTGAATTACTGTTTGGTAAGGATTATTGTGCATTGACTTTATATAGTTGTTGGTTGATATGAACTTATGTTCTTGATGATGAAGATCCCTGTGATATAATTGTTGGTTATTGTTGCTATGAAATGTGAACGTACGGTGGGATTGGGTTGCGTGCCGCAAGACGAAGTAATAAGGGTGGAGAGGTAATAAGGGTGAAATGTGATTGTACGGTGGGATCGGGTTGCACGCCGCAACACGAAGTAATAAGGGTGGAGAGGTAATAAGGGTGAAATGTGATTGTACGGTGGGATCGGGTTGCACGCCGCAACACGAAGTAATAAGGGTGGAGAGTTAACAAGGGTGAGATGAGAATGTACGGTGGGATCGGGTTGCGCGCCGCAACAGATGAATAATTGAAATGAGTAACTGTGGAATCTCCATTTGTAGCTTTCTGTATATCTGTGCGGTACTTGTGTGGTTACCCTGACTGTCTTCCAATTATGTATTGTGTGATTCTACTTGGAATAAACTTTGTTCATACATGCTAGTACTATTCAATGGTACTAACATCCCTTTTGCCGGGGGTGCTACATCTTTTATATGGATTTAGGTGGTTCCACAGCAGGTAGATTAGACCGCCGATAGTGGTATTTCCCGTTCATACCTTCAGTAAATCCGGTGAGTCCCACTTCCTCTCGAGGCCGTGTGTAGTCTATATCATCTCTTTTGTACATGTTATATCTTTTAAGGTATAGCTGGGGCCTTGTTGCCGGAAAGTATTGTGTAAAACCTTCTTACACTTAGAGGCTCCGTAGACATGATGTGGGTTGTACATATATGTATTTTGGGCAATAAATGTGTTTACTAGTAATCGTGCTCCGAATCGGAATTATTGTATATTTTGTGATTATCAAATGTTGAAATGATAAAGGATGAAATGAACTCAAGTAGTAGATTCATGTTTAAACTCTTAATTGCTAATTCATGTGGAATAAGGTATATTGTAAACACGGGGTAACGCGTTGGGCATGAAAGGCAATCCAGGTCCGCTTGATCGGGATCACCCAGTTAGGCGCCGGTCTCGTCCCTCGGTTTTGGGGCGTGACAAACTTGGTATCAGAGCCTAAGGTTTTTTAAAAGTGTCCTAGGATGTCTCGGAGCCGTGTCTAGTGGAGACCTTCTTATCGGTGTGTTGTCAACCACATCTATAATTAGGGGTCTGCATGGACATTTCAGAAAATACCCTTTCATTGTTACTCTGTATCATGCGATGTGGTGAAAGGTGAGGTTGTCTATCTCTAACTCGTGCATTGTTCCAATTTTCAGTAAATGGCACCCAAGAAGAGAGCTCAACTCGGCCTAGAGGCCAATGCCACCCCAGGAGTGGCCGTGAATTCTTTATCTGATGGTGCGGGTGAGAATGATTCCCCGACCCTGAATCTGTCTGAATCTTCCATCCCAGGCTAGGATATTCCTATCCCTGCTCCAGCGGAGGGTTCTATATTCCCTCCCACTGATGTTCCTGATCCTTCCTCAATCCCAGCTTCCGGTCCCGGTATTTCTAATGGGGACCTCAGGGGAGCTATTCAGATGTTGACCCAGCTAGTGGCCTCCTAGGGCCAAAGATCAAGTGCTGCCCCTGCGTTCTCTGGTGAGCAAGGGGATTCTTCAGGTTCCAGAGTCAACCATTTTCTGCGGTTAGCCCCTACAGAGTTCACAGGCACCGACCCAGAGGCAGATCCTCTGGTTTTATAGATGAAACGTACAAGACTCTCAGGATTATGAAGGCTACAGAGACAAAGGGGGTTGAGTTGGCTTCCTATCGGTTAAAGAGAGTAGCGTATTAGTGGTTAGAGATGTGGGAGAGCTCTCGTAGGGAGGGAATCCCTCCGGCGAAGTGGGATGAGTTTGTTGATGCCTTCATGGATCATTTCTTGCTTGCCGAGACTATGGCAGCCCGTGCTGCGGAGTTTGAGGTCCTTAAGCAGGGCAACATGAGTGTGTGAGAGTACCACATGGAGTCCGTGTGCCTGTCCAAATATGCCATCCACATGATGCCGACTATGGAGGCCAGAGTTCGACGGTTTGTTCAAGGCCTTGGTCCCTTGGTTGTTAATGAAACTGCTACAACTGCCTTGTATTCGGATATGAATTATGGGAAGATCGTGGGATTCGCCAGGCCACAGAGGCTCGGAAGTTGAAGATAAGAGTGGAGAGGGAGAGTAGTAGTAGGGCCCGATCAGTGGGCAACCCTGGGAGTTTAGTTGGAGGAGGGAGATCAGTCCTTGGGAGAGGGTCATCAGGGCCATCCCAGTCCTATGCTCAGTCCTCAGCCAGTGCCCCGTCATCAGGGCAAAATTATCAGCAGGGGAGTCGCTTTGGACCAGGTTCAGATAGCAGAAGTTTCCATAGGTCGGGTCGTTCAGGTGGGAGGTTCCAGCAGCAGCGGAGGGTCTCATGCCCTAATTGTGGGAGGTCTCATTCTGAGCCTTGTTACTTGGACATACCAATATGCAATAGATGCAAAGAGAGAGGCCATATCCAGTGAGACTGCCGCGCACCCAGTTAGGGTACGTGTAAGGGTGCTGCTCAGCCATCCATCTCTTCAGCCGCTACATCTTCAGCACCCCATCCAGCTTTAGCAGGGCGCAGTACAACTAGGGATGGAGTACGGGGTCGAGGGGGACCCAGTCGATTCTATGCTTTGAGTGGTCGCCAGAGTGCGGAGGTTTCTCCAGATGTTGTCACAGGTATTCTGACTATTCAATCACATGATGTTTATGCTCTTATTGATCCCGTGTCTTCTTTGTCATATGTTACTCCATTTATTGCTTCAAGTTTTGGGATAGAACCCGAACAACTTCATGAGCCGTTCTCTGCGTCGAATCTGGTTGGTGATTCTATTACAGCCGTGCGAGTCTATAGGAATTATGTTTTCACGGTGCGTGGTCGGGATACCACGACCGATCTCATTGAGTTAGAAATGGTAGATTTTGACGTAATTGTGGCAATGGATTGGCTCTATTCGTGCTTTTCTAAACTCGACTGCCGAACCAAGATTATGAGGCTTGAGTTTCCTAATGAGTCAATTATCGAGTGGGAGGGGAATAATATTGTGCCAAGAGGTAGATTTATTCCTACCTTAAAGCCTCAAAGATGATCAGAAAAGGGTGCATCTACCATTTGGTCCGGGTTGCGGGCACCACTTTAGAGGTGCCTGCTCCCGAATATGTGCCTGTTGTGAATGAATTTCTTGAAGTATTCCGGACGAGCTTACTGGGATTCCACCAGATAGAGAGATCGATTTCGGGATTGATGTATTTCCAGATACGCAGCCAATATCTATTCCACCTAACCGAATAGCGCCAACAGAATTGAGAGAGTTAAAAGAGCAATTGAAAGATCTATTAGAAAAAGTATTCATTCGGCCAATTGTGTCGCCTTGGGGCGCACCGGTTCTTTTTGTCAGAAAGAAAGACGGATCGCTTCGGATGTGTATTGACTATCGGTAGCTCAACAAGGTCACCATAAAAAACAAATACCCATTGCCTCGGATATATGATTTGTTCGATCAGTTGCAAGGTGCTAGGTTCTTCTCAAAGATTGATTTGCATTCCGGTATCACTAGTTAAAGATCAGGGAGCAGGATATTCCTAAGACTGCCTTCAGGACTTGGTATGGGTACTTTGAATTTCTGGTGATGTCTTTTGGGCTAACCAACGACCCAACAGCTTTTATGGATCTTATGAATCGGGTTTTCAAACCGTTTCTTGACTCCTTTGTGATTGTCTTCATTGACGATATCCTTGTTTAGTCGCGAAGTCAGGAAGATCATGCTACTGACCTCAGGGCAGTTCTGCAGACTCTTCATCAGCACCAGTTGTATGCAAAGTTTTCAAAATGTGAATTTTGGCTAGAATCAGTCGCCTTTTTGGGCCATGTTGTTTCCACGGAACGGATTCGGGTTGATCCCAAAAAGATTGCAATGGTAAAGGATTGGCCAAGGCCAACGACCCCGACAGAGATTCGCAGTTTCTTGGGTTTGGCTGGGTATTATCGGAGATTTGTGGAGACATTATCTACCATCCCCTCCCCATTGACTAAGCTGATGCAGAAGGTGGTTACGTTCCAGTGGTCCAATGCTTATGAAGAGAGTTTTCAGGAATTGAATTGAGATTGACTACGACGCCAGTGTTGACCTTGCTAGGAGGTTCAGAAGGGTTTGTGGTGTATTGTCATGCTTCAAGGGTTGGTTTGGGATGTGTTTTGATGAAATGTGGTAAGGTAATAGTGTATGCTTCAAGACAGCTCAAGAATCACGAGAAGAATTATCCGACGCATGATTTAGAGCTCGCGGTGGTTGTGTTTGCATTAAAAATCTGGCAGCATTATCTTTATGGGGTCCATGTAGACGTGTTCACAGACCACAAAAGTCTTCTGTATTTATTCAAACAAAAGGAGTTGAACTTAAGGCAGCAGAGGTGGTTAGAATTGCTCAAGGATTATGATATGAATATTTTGTACCATCCAGGAAAGGCGAATGTGGTAGCCGAAACTCTTAGTTGGAAATCCATGGGTTGCTTGGCTCATTTGGAAGCAGGTCAGAGGCCTTTGGCTCGGGAGGTTTATCAGTTGGCTAGTCTAGGTGTCTGTCTTTCGACCTTAGACAAGGCGGATGTCCTGGTGCATAATGGAGCATAATCTTCTCTTGTAACGGAAATCAAGGAAAACAATTCAGAGATCCAGCATTGGTACAGTTGAGAGAGGCAATTCTGAATCATAAGACTACAACATTTTCACTCGGCAATGATGACGGTGTTTTGCAGTGCCAAGGAAGGCTATGTGTTCCGGACGTGGATGATCTTCGGGAAAGGGTAATGGAAGAGGCTCAAATTTCTAGCTATTCAGTACACCCAGGTTCTACGAAGATGTATCATGATCTCAAAGAGATCTATTGGTGGAATGGTATGAAGAGGGGTGTGGCGGACTTTGTGGCTAGGTGTCCGAATTGTCAGCAAGTAAAGGCCGAGCATCAGAGGCTCGGTAGGTTGGCACAACTTATGGAAATAACAATGTGGAAATGGGAGATGATCAATATGGACTTTGTGGTGGGGTTACCTCGCACTCCTTGTAGGTTCGACTCAGTTTGGGTAATAGTGGATAGGCTCACGAAGTCCGCACATTTCTTGCCAGTCAAGTCCACCGATACTGCAGAACATTACGCTCAGTTATATCTCAAAGAAATAGTCAAGCTCCATGGTACTCCAGTATCTATTATCTCGGATTGAGGGGCCCAATTCACAGCTAACTTTTGGAAGAAATTTAGCAAAGTTTGGGTACGCAGGTAAATCTCAGCACAACATTCCATCCACAAACTGATGGGCAGGCAGAGCGGACCATTCAGACGCTTGAATATATGTTACAGGCTTGTGTATTAAACTTCAAGGGTAGCTGGGATGATCACTTGCCGCTTATAGAATTTGCTTATAATAACAGTTTCCATGCTAGTATTCAGATGGCCCAATTTGAGGCGTTGTACGGAAGGAGGTGTAGGTCTCCGATTGGATGGTTCGAGGTTGGCGAGGCGGAACTGCTAGGACCGGATCTTGTGGACCAGGCTATGGAAAAAGTTAAAGTCATTCAGGAAAGGATGAAGACTGCTCAGAGTCGTCAGAAATCCTATGCAGAAGTTCGTCGAAGAGATTTGGAGTTTCAAGTAGATGATTGGGTATTCTTGAAGGTTTCTCCCATGAAAGGAGTGATGTGGTTTGGGAAGAAAGGTAAATTGAGCCCTAGGTATGTCGGGCCGTACCGGATTGCTCAAAGGATAGGACAGGTGGCTTATAGGCTGGAATTGCCCCCTGAGATGTCATTAGTGCACCTGGTGTTTCATGTTTCCATGCTAAAGAAGGTAGTTGGACATCCACCTGTCATCGTGCCGGTTGAGATGGTTAAAATTAATGAAGGATTTTCATATGAAGAGGTTCCAGTTGCTATTCTTGATAGGCAAGTCTGTAGATTGAGGAACAAAAAGATTGCTTCTGTTAAAGTATTATGACGGAGTCAACAAGTCGAAGAAGCCACATGGGAAGCGGAAAATGAAATGAAAGAGAAATATCCTCACTTATTTGAATAGGTCCGGTAGTGTTTTTGAAAGTTGTCATTCCTAAGAAATTATATATTATGTTAAGTTTTTGCAAGAACATTCCACTCCCCTAATTACCCTACTATTGTGACTTCTCAAACTTTGTGCCATAAATGTATATGACGTTGTGATTAGTTGGATTATGTGCGACTCATTGAAATAGCTGAATTATGTGTAACTCATTGTAATAGTTGAATTATGTGCAAATTTGTGGAGTTAACCGAACTATGTGAGGCTTGTGGAAGTAACTGAATTATATGTAGCTTGTTGAAATGACCGGATTATGTGCAAGTTGATAGAGTAACTAAAAATGTGTGGAATTGGTCAAAATGTGTTTCGGGGGCTCTCTGACAGGTAGATAGGCCTAATTACAAAGGAAACTCTGGCGAAATTTTTAGGAAATATCGGAGTTAGTAAAAAATTTGGAGGTTGGCATGTTTTGTGTTCTCTTAACTATGTGATTCCCCGATCCTCATTCGAGGACGGATGATTTTAAGTGGGGGAGAATATAAAGACCCGTAAAATTTCATGGCTAAAAATAATGCCCAAATAGGTCCCCGTGTTGTTATAACCATAGAAATTCTTAAAACAAACCCTTTTTGAGTAAAAAGTAACCTCGGACTTAAAAGATATAATTTTCTAGATTTTTGCAGGTCTGCGGTCCACTATGCGATCGCAGATCAGGTATGCGGACCGCATAGTGGTCGCATACTTGGACAGTTTGCTTTCCATTTTGAGGACAACTATGCGGCCTAGAATGCGATCGCATTTCACGAATGTGGGCCGCATAGTTGTCGCATTCTTGCACCTTGCTTTTTGCGGAGGGAGTTATGCGACGCACTATGCAATCGCATAACAGGTATGCGGACCGCATAGTGGTCACATACCTGGGCAATATGCTTCTCTTTTTGGCCCAGCTGAAGGCCACGTATGCGGACCGCATAACAGGAATGCGATCTCATTCCTGACCACATACCTGCTTCGGGGCTTCTAATTTCTAATTTCAGAACCCGAACCCCAGCTTTATAAAACACCCCTCCCCTTCGTTTTTAAAGGCTATCTGATTAAAATAGAGAGAAGTGAGAGTGGGTTCTAGTTAGGGAAGTCCCCATCTTCCCCAAATTGGTTCTAAATCTCTACTTAGGCCTGGAATTAATCGAGTAGTTGTCATCTTCTTCACCATAAGAAGTAAGTATTCACCCCATTTCCTTTTAATTCTCAGGTTTTGGCTAAAAAGGGTAGGACACATAAATTGATTCATGGAGATAAAAGCTAAGACCTTGCATGCATGTGAATAATCTTCCATAATTTAGCAAAGTGAAGTAAGCTAGGGCAATCTTTCACTAAAAAGGGGGCTAGTTAATCTAAAGGACCACATAGTATTTGATAAAATGCCCAAATGAGTTCAAGGTTCCTACCTCTAAGTTTGAACGTGTCACCTTGTGAATTAGATTGAAGGCGTTAGAAGGTCCGGTGGTTTGGGATAGAAATTAAATGGGAATTCCAACTCGAGGTATGTATGGATAACTTTAATCTTTGTAGAGTCACCTTGTTGGTGTCCGAGAATTTGGTATGAGTTTCTTGCTTGAGCATATGTGAATTGATTGTTCTAATGTGTTGAGACGTAAAATTCTATTCTCTGATTGTCCTAGTTGAGTTCCATGCCACATGCTATATGAGATTGTGAAAAGGGCGATTCCTTGTGCTTACTCTATCATGTGCAAAGCTCGTTAACTATTGAATACATCAGTATGCAATGATGTACTACCAAACAAAAGAAATGATAATTAATCCAATTGTTGAATGTATCTAAGTGCTAAATTTTGTGTAGTAAATAATGGAAAGGAAATGTGGATTTATCTAATTGAACTATATGTTGATGGTATGCCATATATGACTCACCGTTTGGTAAAGATTGCTATGGCCTTGACTTAACATGGGTATTTGGTTGTTACGAATGTATATTCTTGATGATGAAAATCCTTGTGATTGAATTGATTGGTTGATGTTTCTATCAAATGTAACTGTAAGGTGGGATCGGGTTGCACGCCGCAACAGAATTGTAAGGTGTGATCGGATTGCAAGCCGCAACAGAATTGTAAGGTGGGATCGGGTTGCAGGCTGCAACAGAATTGTAAGGTACGATCGGATTGCACGTCGAAACACAATTGTATGGTGGGATTGGGTTGCACGCCACAACAGAAGAAATGAGGGTGGAATATGAGTGTACGGTGGGATCGGGTTGCGCGCCGAAACAGGGGAACAATTGAAATAAGAAACTGATGAAACCTCATTTGTGATTCTTTATATCTCTGTGCAATATTTGTTTGGGTTTCTTTAGCTGTCTCTTATATGTGTATTGCTTGATTTTACATAGAGTAAATTTTTTTTATACATACTAGTACTATTCAATGGTACTAATGTCCCTTTTGCCGGGGCGCTACATCTTTTATATGGATGTAGGTGGTTCTATAGTAGGTAGCTCGGTCCGCCGTTAGTGGTGCCTCTTCTTAATCTCTTTAGCATTTCTGGTGAGCCCCATTTCCTCTCGGGGCCGTATGTGGACTATATCTTTCTCTTTTGCTTATGTTGGAAAAGGTATAACCGGGGCCTTGTTACCGGCAAGTCTCTGTAAACTCCTAGTACTCTTAGAGGCTCCGTAGACACGAGGTGGTTTTTGTGTGTGTGTGTGTGTGTATATATATATATATATATATATATCTTGGGCATCAGTTGCATTCACTCGTGATCGTGGATCGCATTGGAAATGTTGTATGTAACTTGTATGTTTTGGGATTATCAACTGCTAAAATGTTAGAGAAGAAATTAACTTAAGTTGTAAATCCATGTTCAATCTTTAATTTGCTACTTCCTATGGAATATTGTATATTATGAACACAGGGTAATGCGTTGGGTAGGAAAGGCAATCCAGGTCCGCTTGACCGGGTTCATCCGGTTAGGCGCCGGTCTCATCCCTCGGTTTTGGGGCGTGACAATAAAGGCATGAATCAATGTTTGCAACCATTAATTCTTGAGTTCTAGTAGGATCTAGTCTAAATATCACTATCTCATTCACATTCAAACCCTAAAATCAAATACCCATTAAATACCCACACTAGGGTTGGAAATAGAAGAAATTAAATATGAAATGAAAATAAAATCCATAATAATGGATTAAGGGATGAAAATCTAATGTTAAGAGGTGAATCTAGAACAAAATTTCCCAAAACAGTATATTCAGCCATCTCAGGTGCTCTTACAAAACATAACATAACCTAAAAATGACAAAAAGTTCTATTTATACTAAGCTGAGAATATCAGACAAAATTTCCCCTATGGAGGTTGTGCGACCGCATAATTCTGAGTGAAGCCGCACTCTTGCTTTCACGACCGCATAATTCTGGTACGGTTCGCATTCTTCTCTTTTGGATCTGGGTTGAGCTGAACTTTCGCGGACCGCATAATTCCAAGTGCATCCGTGCTCCAGATTATGCGGTCGCATAAAAGTGATGCGGTTTGCACTTGCTTGAGTTTGTCTTGAAATAAACTCTATGATTCTTCATCTTGTGGACCGCATATTTTCGATCGCGGACGCACAAGGGACTTCCGTGGCCGCACAATTCTGGTGTGTTCCGCACTCCTCTCTTTTTCTCAAGTTGCAAGCTCTCTGAATCTCAATCATCGCGGTCCGCGTAATTTTAAATGCGGCTGGATAGGACTTTCGCGGCCACACATTTTTGGTGTGGTCCGCGCTCAACATGTAGCCTGAAATTGCAACTCTCTGAATCTCCCTTTCGCAGACCGCATACTTTTTATTTCGGCCGCGCAATAGCTTTTGCGGACGCACAATATTTTTGTGGTCCGCACTGCAGGCCTCTTTGCCCTAGTCTTGGTTTTTGTTCAACTTTTGACTCCTTTGGCTCATTTTTAACAATCTCTGCAAGCAAGAATATTTCATTAGTTTTCGGGAATACTTTCAAGCATTTTTGGCCTAAAACAAAAGTAAAAGAGAGTAAATAATAGGTTAAAATCCCTACTTATTAGCACCTGCGGCCAAAGCCTCGCAAGTGCAGTTACACCAGATGACAACAGCCCTTTGCCCTTCTTCCAAGTCCAAACTTGATCTGTTTACCATACGGATTCCACCTGAGGCCCTTGGGACCTTAATTAATTTTACCAACACATCCCAAAACATATTACGAACTTAGTCGAGCCTCTAGAGACTCCAAATCACATCATACAACATAGAAATCATGGATCGCACCCCAATTCAAGATTAATGAACTCTAAAACTTCAAGCTTCTGCATTCGATGCTGAAACCTATCAAATCACGTCGGATTTGCCTCAAATTTTCCACACAAGTCAGTTTTGACATTATAGATCTACTCCAACTTCTGTAATTAGAATCCGACCCCGATATAAAAAAGTCCACTTCCATTCAAACTTCTCAAAACCTTCAAATTTCTAACTTCCACCAATGACTCCAAAATGATCTACAGACCTCCAAATCCATTTATGGACGTGCTCCCAATACCAGAATCACCATACGGAGCTATTCCCAGACTCAAAATCCCAAACGGATATCAATAATATTGAAATGCATTTTAACCCAAATTTATGAAATTCTTTCAAAATGCCAATCTTCAACCATAGGTGCCGAAACGCTCCCGGGCCATCCAAAACCCAATCCGAACATACGTCATGTGATGACCCAAAGGGTCATCTTATGAATTAAGACTCTATTTCGGGCTCGTTATCCTTAAAAATATTATTTTCATTCACCTCAATTTGCATGCACAGTCCGGGCGTGAATTCGGAATGGTTTTATGTGAAAATATATGAAATGATAATTTTTGAGAGTAAAAGTTTATTTTTAGTTGACTTTAGTCAAAGTTGTGAGTAAATGGACCCGGAACCATGTTCCGACGGTCCCGGGAATTCTGTAGTAAAATATGGGACTTATGCGTATGCCCGAAATCGAATTCCGAGGTCCCTAGCTCGAGAAATGAATTTGTGATGAAAATTGTTAAACTGAGATTTAAGGAATTAAAAAAAATTAAATAATGTTTGAACTCGTTGGTATCGGGCCGGTATTTTGGTTCCAGATCCCGGTACATGTTTATTATAATATATATGTCATGTCTGTGAAATATGGTGGAAATCAGAGTTCATTTGACGTGATTCGGACGTCAGGTTGAGAAGATAGTGAAATTGAAATGTTCTTGAGGAATTCATCAGTTTCAATGGTAAATCCATAGTTTTAGGTGTTATTTTAGCGATTTGATCGCACGAGCAAGTCCGTAGGATGTTTTTAGACTCGTGTGCATGTTTGGTTTGGAGACCCGAGGGCTCGGCAGAGTTTCAGGTAGGCTACTGGGTGATAGAACTTATAAAATTCTGCTGTATAGTTGTTACTGGCGCACTGATGCATTCTTTTTTGTGATCGCGAAGTCTCTCATGCGATCACATAGAGTAAATGGGTTATGGGTCGTTTTTTTCTACGCGAACGCGAAGCACTGGGGGATTACCTTTCGCGAACGCGACTAGGCTACCACGAATGTGATGGGTTATGGGCCTGGGGGAAGGGAGTCTTGAATAGTTCTTCGCGAACGCGACCACTGGGCCGTAAACGCAACCATTGGGCCGCGAGCGCGTAGGGAACCTTGCGAACGTGTAGGCCATTGGGCGGTAATGCTACGTGATCGCGACAGGCCTCATGCGAATGCGATGAAGGCCTGTCCAGCTACTTAAAAATAGAACCTAAAACGGGATTAAGCCATTCTTTCAAATTTTCAAAATCAAGAAGACCTAGAGGCGATTTTCAAGAGACAAGTTCTTCCCCAAAGTGTTTGTAAACGATTCTAAACTATTTTCACTCGATTACCCATTGTTTTTCATCACTTTTCAATCAAAAACCAATGATTTTCATGGTAGAAATTGGGGGTTTTGGTAGAATTAGTGAATTTTGCATAAATGGAATTTAGACCTCGAATTGGGGTTGGATTTCGAAACTAATTACATATTCGGGCTCTGGGGTGAATGGGTAAACGGAATTTGGTCTGAACCCCGAGTTTGGACCAAGCGGGCCCGGGGTTGATGATGTTTAGCCTAAAGTATATAGATTTCTATGTATATCGCCTCATATTTTACTTTTGGTTCTTGAATTTTTGATGTTAATTGTGATGATTTATATTAATTTGAAGTGTTTTTATGGGTAGTAATGATTTGGGAGCAAATGGGGGTAAAACGCGTAAAACTAGAGCCAAAACGAACAAAATCGGACGAAATGGAATTTGGGCACCACAAGCAGCGCCTTGAGCCACCTGTGGCACTGGAGGCAGTGAACAATTTAGAGGCAGCGCCCTGGTGGGCGCTTGCCGCTGTCCAGGGCGCCGGTGGCGGAGAATTTTCCTATTTTGCTCGGGACACGATTTATTCGGCCCTCGACCTACCCAAAACGTATAAAAACAACACTAAACATATTTTTTAGGGGATTGACGCCACTTTATAGGAAAAACACACACGGGATCATTAGGGAGCGGAGAATTATCAGTTTTCTTCAGCTTTTTCTAGTATTTGAAATTTATTCAACACTTACGCAATTGTTTGATTACATAATGAGTGGCTAAACACCCATTGTTCTGGGGTTGTGATTTAGCCATAAACATTGTTGTTTAACATTAGCTTGACCTTGATTATAATTCACCAATATATGGTTGTTTCTTCAATTCTGTGTTTAGTTGCTTAATTGTTTGTCCAACATTTAGGTACTATTTACTATATATGCTATGCTTGGGAAAGCCGTGTATAAATCAAAGAAGAATTGAAGAGAGCGCGATCTTAACCCTTAGGGGGATCAGATTTGTTGTTAGGATAGGAATATAACTAGTCACTGTGCTTAATCAAATATCGTAATCTTAATGTGTTCTTAATAGATTAATTTCATAGGAATATAGTCGTTAATCTATTTCGAATAGGCGAGTAGTACTTCGGGAGAAGGCTATGAGAGCAATTATCAATTAATTAGCAACCATGAGTGAATTATATGAAAGGGAGAGTTATTTCGAATGCAATATGAATGGTGAATCGATCACAACCCTGGAATATTTGTCCCTATTGAATACAAAACAATCAACTCGTTACTTGATAATTTAGTTATTACTTAGAATCGTAGTATAATATAATCATATTATTGGATTGGAATTTTGGCTTGATTAAATAAATGTTTAGTGATTTAGTGAGTACTTTAAACAAGTCTCTGTGGGTTCGACACTTGACTTATCATTTTATTACTTGTACGACCACGTATATTTGCGTGTGCATTTGGGAGCAACAAGTTTTTGGCGTTGTTGCCAGGGACTTGAATATAGACTACTTTCTAGTTGTTTCTTTAATTGTTTATTTCTTCTAGTCTTACGTTACTTGATTTTTTCTCTAATCTCAGAAACTTTGATTAAATGTGTAGGGTTAGAAGCCAGGACATACTCAACGACTTTGACCCTGAACCTGAGAGAACATTTCACAGGAAGTTGAGGGAAGCAAGGGATACAAACAATATTCAGGCACTCGTTCAATTTCCCGTGAATATAGCAGAGGAACAATACATGGCTGTTCAAAAGGTAGCAATACCCAGTATTACTAATGTTACCTCCAGTATAGTGAAGCCCAGAATCACTGGGCACTTTGAGCTGAAACAGAGTACGATTCAGCTACATCATGCAAACGGGCAGTTTATGGGTCTTCCACATGAGAAGCCACAACATCATATTCTGATCTTTTTGGATATTAGTGATACTTATATCACTAACGGGGTCACTCCAGATTATGTGAGGCTCACACTTTTTCCATTCTCTCTGTTGGGCGAAGCTATGCGATGGTTAAAGGCAGAACCAACTAATTCCGTTACATCATGGAATGATTTGGCAAAAAAATTTCTGGCAAGGTTCTTCCCTTCCGGCAAAACTGCAAGGATCAGAAGTGAGATAGTTTCCTTTAAACATAAAGCAGGAGAATCTTTATATTCAGCACGGGAAAGGTTCAAGGGGCTACTCAAAGACTGTCCTCATCACAATCAAACCAACGAAGTGTTAGATCATACTTTCATAGAGGGGCTCCATCCCCAAACAAAGATTGTGGTGTATGTTGCAGCTAGAGGTCAAGTGTTGGAGAAAAGCTTTGATGAAATTTATGCATTATTGAATAAATTCTCCAAAAGCAACCTGGATTGGCAATGAGAGATGTGTAGGAACATGGCACAAAAATCACCAGGGATTCTTGAATTAGACCATGTCTCGGCATTGTCAGCATAGATCTCTACGCTAACAAACCAAGTCAATCAGATGACCATGATCATTAACAAGCAACAGACTCAACCAGTGCAACATGTTCATGTATTTTGTGAAGTATGTGGAGAGGGTCACCCGAGTGACTTGTGCCCAGCTAATCTAGAGTCTGTCTGCTTTGTGGGTAATGAAAATAGGGGTCGGGCGAGTGAATATGGGAACACTAATAATCCCAACTGGAGGAACTACCCAAACTTCTCTTGGGGTGGAAATCAAGGCACTCAGAATCAATACCAGCCTCAAGCACCTCAACAACAATACATACCACCTCAGGCTGAACAGCAATTTAGCCTTGAAGAGCTGATGAAGAAAATGATGGTCGATTAGCAAGCCCTCAATCATAAAATAATGGCAGATCAACAGGACTTCACTTAGAAAATGATGGCTGATCAGCAAGCCCAAGTCGTAGCAATAAGAAATTTGGAGCGCCAAGTGGGACAACTTGCCAATGCCCAAAATACCAAACCAGTGGGAGCTCTTCCAAGTGAAACTGAGGCTAATCCTAAAACATCCGTTAATGCTGTATCATTGAGGAATAGGAGACAATTAGAAGAGGTCCAGTCGAAAAAGATAAAGAAGGTAAATTTTAATGAGAGGCCAGCCACTATAGAATCAACATCAGACAATTCAAAAGAATCAGAGAAGCCATCTGAAGGGGCGGTGGCTGAGCAACCCCCACCATTGGTTGCAAGGCCACCTCCTCCGTTCCCTCAAAAGTTACAGAAAGTGAAAGATAATACCGCGTACAAAAAGTTCCTTGATCTTTTGAATCAAGTGCAAATCAACATTCCATTGGTAGACATTTTGCAGGAAGTGCCCAAATATGCTAAATACATCAAGGATATTGTAGCCAATAAAAGGAGGCTGGCTGAGTTTGAGACCGTGGAACTCACTGAGGAATGTAGCTCAAGAATTCAAAGCAATCTACCTCAGAAATTAAAAGATCCGAGTAGTTTCACTATCCAAATCTCAATTGGTAAGCAAGCAGTCGGGCGAGCTTTGTGTGATCTTGGGGCGAGCATTAATTTGATGCCGCTATCTGTGTTCAGACAGTTGGGGTTGGGTGTGCCACGCCCAACAACGGTAATTTTACAGTTGGCTGATCGCTCCCTTGGTCATCCTGAATGAGTGATTGAAAATGTTCTAGTTCAAGTGGGATCTTTCATATTCCCTACTGATTTCATTATCTTGCATTACGAGCCCGATCAGGAAGTCCCATTTATTTTGGGGCGTCCCTTTTTAGCCACGAGCTGAGCTATAATTGATATTTCTGAAGGTAAGATGACGATGAGGGTAGGTGATCGAGTGGAGGTATTTAATGTATATAAAGCACTCAAATTACCAGATCACTATGAAGAGCTATCCATGATTTCTGTGGTGGAAAGCGATGATGCATCACTGGTTCCTTATATGAGTCCTGTTGACCCTCTTGAACGAGCTTTGATTGGGGATGAAGAAGATAGTGAAGATGAAACGAGGGGAGAAATTGAGCAAGTACTTGATATATCTTGCAGTTATATCCATGGGTTAGGAAAATTTGAGGAGCTGAACAAGCCTGTTACTCTAACCCCTCCTAAGCCGCCTATTGAGGAAGCTCCAAAGTTAGAACTTAAGCCTCTTCCAGTACATCTGCGCTATGCTTATTTTGGGAACTCTGAGACATTGCCCGTGATCATCTCATCCAGCCTGACTAACACACAAGAAGAGAAATTGTTCAGAGTACTTCGTGAGCACAAAACGGCGATTGGATGGACAATTGTAGATATTAAAGGAACTAGTCCATTGTTTTGCATGCATAAAATCTTCTTAGAATATGGACACCGCCCTAGTGTTGAGCAGAAAAGGAGGTTAAATCCCATTATCAAAGAAGTCGTGAAGAAGGAAGTAATAAAATTGCTTGATGCAGGTATCATCTTTCCTATTTCTGACAGCAATTAGGTAAGCCTGATTAAATGTGTGCCCAAAAAGGGGGGATGACTGTGATTGAGAATGATAAAAATGAGCTAATTCCTACTCACACTTTTACGGGATGGAGAGTTTGCATTGACTATTGAAGGCTCAACAAGCCAACCCGCAAGGACCACTTCCCACTTCCCTTCATTGACCAAATGTTTGACAGATTAGCAGGACATAAATATTATTGCTTTGTTGATGGATACAATAAGATTTTCATATGCCCAGAAGATCAGGAGAAGGCTACGTTTACTTGTCCTTATGGAACTTCATCTTTTAAGAAAATTCCATTTGGTCTTTGTAATGCACCAGCTACCTTCCAGAGATGCATGATGGCTATTTTCACCGATATGGTGGAAAAAATTTGTGGAGGTGTTTATGGATGACTCCTCAGTCTTTGGGTCATCTTATGATGACCGTTTGAAAAATTTGCGTATGGTATTAGCCCGTTGTAAAGAAACAAATCTGGTCTTGAATTGGGAGAAATGCCACTTTATTGTGCGGGAAGGCATCGTTTTGGGTCACAGAGTGTCTAGGAGTGGCACTGAAGTTGATAAGGAAAAAGTGGATGCGGTTGAAAAATTACCGCTACCAATTTTTGTGAAGGGTGTCTGGAGTTTCTTGGGACATACAGGATTCTCTAGGCGCTTTATTAAATATTTTTCTAAAATAACTACTCCTTTGTGCAGGTTGCTCGAAAAAGATGTCAAGTTCAAGTTTGATGAAGCCTTCCTGAAGGCATTTGAAGAACTCAAAAAGAAATTTATAGCTGCTCCTATATTTGTTGCACCAGATTGGTCCATACCATTTGAACTTATGTGTGATGCCAGTGACCATGCTATTGGGGCAGTGCTAGGACAAAGGAAAGACAAGGTGTTTTATTCTATTTACTATGCAAGTGAAACTCTTGATGATACCCCACACTTAAACATTTTCTCGTCCTCGAGCAATCACACTACACTCATGTACACAAATTATTAAGCAAATCTCTTAACACGTTACACCAAGAATATTTAAAATAGTCCAAGCACAAATGTGTGACATCCTCACCTCAATAATCAACTCACAAATACCCTGCTTTATTCGCAATTCACTAACTACTCTAACATAGAGGTCAACAACATTACCTTTCCTTCATGAATCATGTGCCCTCACCAAATCAAAGAGCTAGTTCCTCACACAATAAAATTTAAGAACATTTAGGAACTCAAGATAGAAAGAATTCACTCGCTCTCAGAATTAATATTCATATGCCACACAAGATGCACCATAGGCTTGCCCGTAGTGTAATACTCTACTAATCGAGCTCATTCAGTCTAGGATCAAGTAGGACTTTATTCGGTTGTAATGTAGGCTGCGGGACGGGTAGGATACATTTGGATATACGAGTGACTACACCTCCCTAAGCACTTTAATACATATACTTTATCTTTTCAACATCACACTTATATTAAACCAACTCCACCTTCACATCAATGTTAATACCCCATACTTCTTTAAGCAAAATTACATTAAGAGTCACCACATCTATTTTTCTTTCAACACAACAATACAACTGTTTATACTTTATTTATTTATTTTTCTTTTCTTTTCTTCTTTTTCTCTTTTTTTTCAATTGAGTCTTACTTTTCAAGACAGTGCACCTTTCTCCTTATTTCAATTATTCCCCTCAAAAACCACCCTACCACCCCCCACTTTAACTTTTCCATAATTCATCACATTTTCAGTGCTTACGAGAGGTGACAAGGTTCAAATATATGATCGATTCAAACAAAGGGGTATGGCTTGTAATGTGGTTGCCAAAGAAACAGGATTATAGGCTCAACGGGGTTAACTACGATACATAACAATTAGGTGGGTAAAATATAGATAACTGGCTCAACAAAGAAATGCCTATATCACTTCCAAGACTGAACAAAACTTCTATTTCGCTTTGCACACACACGGGGCAAGTTCTAGACATCAAATTCAATGCACAGAATAACATACAAATCTCACACACACTTGGCACATAACTCACTCAGGATTGGATCTATCACGACACTCCAGTCAAAGCAGTTAAGCAAATCTTAAGAATTCCTTATTTAAGGTATTTATCCTGGAGTCAAAAATTGAGCCTAAGCGTCACAACCAAAGTACTGACTATTCTCAAGGCATTAGCACGTTCCGAGATATTGCTACTATTAAGCTCTTAACCATGTGATTCCTACTCCTAAAAATTAAAAAACTACCTACACTTGGTTCAATTAAAAACACTTGGAAAAGAACCGTGGTCCAAAGAAAAACCAAAGGGGAATTACTACACTACCTAAAACAAAAAATATTTTTGGTATTTTCTTTAGACTTACTTCCTTCAAGAAAACTGTCTAGGAGATCCATCGTCAGGAAAAGTCCACATATTTCTAATAATTTTTATTTTTTTATTTTTCATTTTTTCTTTTTTTGTTCTACTTTAAAAATAAAAACTTACCAACAAGAAAAACTAAAACTACTAATAAGAAGTACTTATTAACAAGAAAGCACACTAACAAGAAAGCACACTAAACAATAAATCACAACAAATATATACAACACCCCACACTTAAATCATGCAGTGTCCTCAGTGCATCACATATAGACAAAACAAGAAATAAAAGTAAGGTGTAAGAAACTCCCTGGTCCAATAGTGTTGACATCCTTTCCATTGATCTCGCTTTCATGCTCCTTTGAGCACATGCTTGAATCACTTTATGCCTCCACTTTGAACTTATGAATTGAACCCCAATTTTTTATTCTGCTCTATGATCATGCTCATGGGGTGGTGGAACAAATCTGCCTGGCCCAATAAAACCATGTAATAATCTGCGCTTCTTGGCTTTTCGATGAAATGTGTACTCCCTACTTTCTGGCAGGAAGAATTCAAGAATGTAGGCATCTTGTTCTTTGTCCCTCAGCTCATCAGGTGGTTCGGATAACTCTATCTGCATATCATCATTCCAGCACAATGTGAACAAATGGTTGGAGTGTGTACTAACATCCTCAACAATACTGACACTAGATTCAACAAAGTATGTATCATCGATGTCCTTGGTTAATTCTAGTATCTTTTCTACCACATCAGCAACCTCCGATTTTAGTTCTAACTTGGGTGGTTCTTCACTAGATGGCTCGGCCGGCGGGTTCTCACTTTTCTCTAGATGTAATAAATCAAAATCGAGAGCCTGTTTCCATACCTCTTTTTCCTCAAGTGCTAACACCCAACCTGCTAGTTCTTCACCATTCATATCATCCAGATTCGTGAAACATTCATCTAAAGGGTCCCAACAGTCAGGAAAACATCATATTTTTCCGGGAGCACATTCACAACATTAATAAGAGAGCATTTGGCGAACTCACTAGGTCGCCTCATAGACTTCTGCACGTTGAAAGTGATTTCTTCATCGTTGAGCCTCATCTTAAGTTCACCAGTCTCACAATCAATAAGAGCTCTGCCTGTGGCCAAAAATGGCCTTCCCAAGATTATGGGAATTTCCTCATCTACCTTGCAGTCTAATATCACAAAATCAGCAGGAAATACAAACTTCCCCACTTGCACCAAGACATCATCCAGAATACCCGACGGTCTCTTTACCGTCCTATCAGCAAGTTGCAGCAGCATGGAGGTGGGCCTGGCTCTACCAATCCCCAGTCTTTTATATATGGCCAGCGACATCAGATTAATATTGGCCCCAAGTCACATAGAGCTTTGGCGAAAGAGAAGTTTCCAATGGTATAAGGAATTGTAAAACTCCCTGGGCCAGACAGCTTTTCAGCAATAGGATGTGTCACCACCGCACTACAAGTCTGAGTAAGGGTGACAGTAACTAGATCTTGAAAGTCAACTTTTCTGGACATCAATTTCTTCATTATTTTAGCATACCCAGGCATTTCTTTCAATGCATCAGTCAATGGAATATTTACCTGTATCTCCTTTAANATTCCTTCATCATTTTAGCATACCCAGGCATTTCTTTCAATGCATCAATCAATGGAATATTTACCTGTATCTCCTTTAGCATGTCCAAGAACTTCTTGTACTGTTCATCCTTTGGGTATTTAGCCAGCCTCTGAGGGAATGGAGCTAGCGGTCTCTTTTTCCCAGTGATTTGGGACTATTCTTTCTCAGCCCCCACCTCAACTACCGGCTTTTGGGTCATCTCCACTTCTTTTTCAGTCTCACTCTGTGCACTGGGTTCTTCTTCACTAGGTTGCACTGTTGCCTTGGTCAAGTTTGTTGAATCATCAAGTTCAATCGGCCTGGGTACCAGTATCTCGGCCTGTCTACTTTCATGAGCTCTTTCCAATTCCAAGTTTAACTCTCTGCCACTACGAAGAGTCACTGCCATCAGCTGCCTTGGGACCTGGTCAATAGGATTTACCTGAGTATCTGCAGGTAAAGTTCCAGGAGGACGATTGTTCACTGCCATAGATATCTGTCCTAATTGTACTTCAATACTTTTAATAGCTTCATCATGTACATCTACTCTCTCACTGATTTTGGCATTNGCAAACCCATCTTCTTGCCTTCCCCCTTGTTGTTGCTGAGGAGGGTAGTATGATTGTTGTTGATTCTGATGGGTGTAACCTTGTGGCCTCTGATACGGTGCTGCATTAACTTGTGGTCCCCTGACACCCATATTTTCACTATTTTGATGTTGGTGAGGTGGTCAGTATGGTTGAACTTGCTGACCCCAGTTCTGCCCCCCTTGTCTCTGGCTTCCATAGTTTGACACA
>ML330537.1:0-29816 GCA_005239505.1 Nicotiana paniculata | reverse complement strand
GCTCGCTCATAGGCGCTCAGCCACAGTAGGCTCGGTATATAACTTACCATCTGATCTGAGGTTTCCCAATAGGGGCCTGCCATCGATTATAGCTCGATGGTAATGAAAATACTGTAATACTGTATAGATAGGCTCTCTGCTCTCTTGACTGGAACAAGACAATACTCAATTGAATATGATGTCCCGATAAGGGAGAATACTATAACTCATGAGACTAGGAAATGTACATAAATTCAGGAATATGAATTTCTCTTTATGCCTCATTATCAAACTCATGTGGTTACGAGATCATGCCAAAATAAAGGAAGGTTTTAGCCTTAAGATACCTGAACTGATTCTCTTGACATTTCCTTTAACATATGTCTTTTGCGGAAACACGTAACGGCAGATTGAAGTAGGAGAAAAATCCATATGATCTTCTTGAGAAAGATTGTACCGTACCCTCTTAGACTCCCAAAATCCCGTTGCTATTACATAGTTTAACTTCGTATGAATTTTTCTAAGCAAATCACATTTCCATTCAACTCCACATGATATCTCCCTTTGTGAATTTAATCATAGTCTTCTATGACTTTGTTGAAGCTTTAGCCGTACAGTTGGAGTTTCCATTTTGTAAATTAGAAACAGGCTCCATCATATAACATAACGCCAACTCTTAATGAGGTAAGAAGATCAAGTCTTATATTTGTGGTTTGTGGGCCCCACTTTTATTATGACTGATGAGTGGTGATTTTACCCCTCATTTTGGCCTCTTTTCGTTAGATTTTGTATCGTTCAATGATAACTTGAGGTTGTTATTAGTGTGTAATTGCTCAATTTTCAGGGAAAGGATGCCATGAAGTGGTTGGTGTTGAATTGGAACGAAGTTGAACAAAAAGTGGTGAAAAGTGCACAAAAAGCTTCAGTGATTCCGCACCTGCGGACTCTGGACCGCTGGTGCGAGATCGCACCTGCAGAGGACTCAACGCACCTGCGAAGGAAGGCACAACCACACAAATTGGCACCTGCGATGCATTTCACGCACCTGCGGAACCGCAGGTACGATTATTTATCCGCACCTGCGGAAATTGGTCAAGAAACCCAGATTCGCACCTGCGAGTGGATTTCCGCTCCTGCGGAACTGCAACTGCAAAGATTCATCCGCAGGTGCGGTCAACGAGCATCAGCACTGGGCAAAAATTTTTGAAACACATGTTTTCATTCCCAACTCTCATATACTCGACCTAGTAGATCTTTTGGCATATCTTTGGCATTGTAAAATACATTTTTGAGTAGAGAAGAAGAGAGAAAACATTTGTGGAAGCCTGGGTTTACACACACACTTGGGATATGAAGATTTCAACCTTGTGGTTAAGGATTTCTTACCCATTTATGTTTGTTTCTTCATTTCCTTGATTTGTATTGAATATTTAAGTGTGTTGTATTTATTTCCAACACTAGTTCTTGTTTATGGAAATATTCATGTTTAAAGTGTGGATTAAATACCTTGCTGTGCTTATGTATTGAATGATTTTTCATCTTTTATGAAGTGATTTATTATTTCTTTAATTATTCTTGTTCTTTAATGTTTCCAAAGGGATTAGCTAACCCTAGGACTCGCCCATTAACTCCAAATTAATTTTGAAAAAGATAATTTGGGGTTGGGAAAGATTAATTAACAAGAACTTGAGGCTTTAACCCTCATTTTATAGGTTCTACCTAGGAATAGGATTGAACTACTTGTAGCTATATCCGGGTGTACTTAATCTCTTGATTGGGTTAGGAATAATTCAATTAGGAAGTGTTATTAGTCTTTGGAAAAATTTAGAATTATTATCCGTGGCTAATTAACATAAACTCGCTCATATTTGTAAATCGTGAAATACATTAGATCGTTACTTGAATGTAATTCCCGATGCATTCATACTTGTTGCCATTGATCATTTTACTTGATTTCTAGGTTAGTTTTTATTTTCGCATTTAGTTATAAACATTTTCAAAACCAAAATCTATTCGTTTGGCTTTGCGAGATAAGTGATAATTCTCTTACATTCCTAATCGCCTCCATTTTGTTCTCTGTGGGATTCGACCCCAACCTTGTTGGATTATTATATTTGACAATCGATCGCTTACACTATTTTAAGGTGTAATTTGAACGTATCAATGACTAAGCCACAAAAAGTCTCTCTTAATGCCACCTTTTAAAATGATTCAAGAGTCACACACACTTGCTGCCATGTTTTGTTTTTTTTTGGGGGGGGGGGGATTTAATCTTATCTTATAATTTTATTAAATAATTAGGTAAAGCCCGGTTACCTGGTAATTAACCAACTACTCACATAATTCGGAATTATCTAACTACTTAAAATACTACTCACTTTTAATACCCTTTGTACACCATACTATCATGGCCATATGGTACCTTGTATGGTACTAGTCCATAAATACCGTGTATTTTAGCTCGGGCCGTATTTTATCCCAAAATGTCAAGCTTTGATGAAATTTATTTTCTTCGATTTTCTTACCCTCTCACCTTCACGAATTTACTCATCACTTATTTGAAATAGCATAATACTTATAATCTCATAATAATCTCATTCCCGAACTTACGTCGATTAACTTATGAAGAAACTTTATCGTATGAAAATGCAGGATGTAACATCTCATTCCTGAGCTTCGATTAATTTATTTATAGCGCACTTTCACGTACGAAAACATGGGGTGTAAGATCATTCCCCCCTTTGGAACATTCGTCATCGAATTTTGACTGATGCACTTATCATTTTCATAACCCATAACTCTCGTGAATACTCTAATATTCTCCTTTCCATTAAGACAAATGTTCTTTGAATAAATCCAAAGGCCAGGGAATCCCCCTCTTTAAGCCTCTTTATCGTAACTGTTGCTACCTTCTATCATGCAGCCTGTACGATTCTAACTTTGTATGTGCGCCTATGCGACCCTTCTCTCCCATTTCCTCTATCTCTTAGCCAATCTCTAGGCCTCACTTTATGAACATATACAAAATCATGTCAAGTTGTCCCTCTGGACGTCATTAGCTTTACTACATCTAAGTATACCATACTATACCATAACTCTTACTTCGATTCATTTTTACTAAGGTCTGTGACCAAACTCCAGGTTACTCTTGTTTCTTATCCTATATGCATAAAGCTCGGTCTTTTAACGCTTCTTCATTACTGTTCATCTTAAGAATGATGGTCTAATCTCATTTAATACTTTGTATCTTTTCTCCATCCATTGTCTATTCTCCTCTATGTTGATCTGGAATATTCCATTGATAACTTGAAATTTCTTACGTAATATATTGCCACTAGGGCTTATGCTGTATCGAGGAATATTTGAAGTGATTTTCCTTATCCACTTAGGGGTGATACTGTAATTCAATAATCGTATTTTATAGCATCCTAATGTGATTCACCTTACGTTTTTAATTCCGTACAATCCATGAAATCCTCTTCAAATCATTACTCAATCGAAGGCCGAAACGTCATCCTTTATCTGTCACAGTCACACCCTCATTCCACTACCAGGGCAGCATTCCATTTTTTCTAGATATTATTAGTCTTAGTCTCCTTTGAGTTCATTCAGGCTATAATGAACTTTCTATAACTTAGAGAAACCATTAGCTCTCTTATTTTCATGGGCTTAATCCCGTGGACTTATCCATTCTCGTCACCTTCTCACTCGTCCTTTCTCTTTCTTACTCCTGCTATAAAACTTTGTCTCTTTACTATATTCTATCTTGGGACCTATACATATCTATTTTTACTATTCGCGGCCTTCCTTCAACTTGATTTCATCGTAGATTTCCTTGTGTTATTCTGGAACATCAAGAGAGACATCACATCGTGTCTAACTCTTCTTTACTCTCTTGACTAGATCTCTCGGTACTTAGAAACCATAGGCTGGAAGGTACGCCACTGGCGATGCTGCTATCATTCCTTGATATTGAATCCTAGTGCTTCTATCCTTCTATCCGCAATATGGAATTCACAACCTTCTGCATTCGAGTATCTCGTACTCTTTTCACCTTTACCTTTCTTACCTTAAAATCTTTCATCGTATCTTTTATCTCTTTCCTGAACTCCCTTCCACATAGGTATAATTCACGTTCACAACTTGATGCTCAATCGTAATACTTGCACCTCTGGGGCATACATAATTCAGTGGGAGCTTGATACTGACTTCTTATGAGGCTGGTACTTCTTGTAACTGGCTTTATCGTACATTCGTTACAGAATATAGCTATTGTACTATCTCTCTTGTATCTCCAATATTAAGAGAGATTATTCCATGTTCTTAATCATGAAGTCTATAATTTTATGGGTCCAATAATCAAACTCCTGGTTTACTTATTTGGTGTAACTTTTTAGTTTCCTCTTCCTTCTGATAAGTCTTTATGTAGGCTTAAGCTATCTTCCGATCTGCAGATCCTGGTATTAGTCATTACCTTAGCCTTTAATGGGCGTTAATAAATATCCATGACACAATCTTCTAACAACTCGATCCCTTGTCTATGCCCTGTGCTCAATTCTTTCTTTTAACTTATATCGGAGTCTTCTACGACTGTATGATTGTCAAAATATATGTTGCATGGATAATACTCTAAAATCATGAGTGTATCCATCACGTACTAACTCTGGATCATTGGTCGAATAATTCCTTTCATTCTATCTCAACTTTCTTTAAACGTATGCAATTACTTTTTCTCGTATTTCCGCCCCTTGTTACGTGTGTACTTAATTTACCCTAGCTCCCATACATGCCGGAATTTTTGTGCAACTCATATGGTCTCGAATATTACCTTCGATTTGTTGTGAGACTTCTTTTACATGACCATTTCTCCTTCGAGTTACTATATTTAGGTCGAATCCTTCTTTATTATTTCCTCGGCTAGTCTCCCACTGTAGTACTTAGGGAAGACCTTCTGATTCTTGTAAAGATGCAAGCTTATTACATCGTATACCCGATGGAATTTTTGACGTTCTTCCTCGCCTCTAATTATCCTTAGTTACTTACCTCCATGCCCTTGTGCTTGTAGGGTTGCTTCTGAACTAATATTTCGACTGTCTTCCCTGTGACATTCTCTTTTATTTTTGTAATACTCATATGGTACCTTTTACTATCCCACCTCCTAACTGAACATTTCTCAAGGATTACGATGTCATATCTGCGATACTGAATTCACCATATTGGGTTTTACTATGTTTATCTTACACGATCTTCTAACTCTTCTATAGCTTCCTGTTTAGCCATAACTAGGCTCTTCCTGAATCAATTACTGACTATTTGTTGGATCATTCTCATATCAATATTCCGCGTAATCCTTCTTGGGTTTTTTCCTTTCTCTTAAATTACGTCTCGCACTGACTCCTTATCTATCAATAACATCTTGGGCAGGGGCCCTTACTTCCTTTCCTTGACGTTGTGTTTGCATAATGTTCTGAGATTGTAGCATATCTGTAGGCTTTGAATAAGTGCAGTCTCGTCCCTTTTTCATTTTTTTATTGCATTCTTCCTTTATCATTCCATAATTAATAGAACCCCTTAATTCTGACTTAATCCCACCTCACTCCACATTCCCCTTTTAGGGAAGTACTAATATTTATCGGTACAACGATCTTTCTATAGATGTTTTACCTTTTCATCATTGGCGTCTTCTCACATTATCCATGACCCTTACTCGCCTTGCGGTAATCCTTCTGTACCAAGGATAACAAAATTCCTTACTCGCGAGGTGTCACTTAGTGTAACTGGCACACATAGTCCGTTAAGCTTAACTTTACTCACATTGCTTGCTTTAGGGAAGTGTCTTCCTGTACGATCATTCTCTAAATTTTTCATGAATCTTCTTCTGTTGTCCATTCTATTATCGTCGGAACGAAATATGAAACTCTCATGATGCCAAGTATTATCCAACCACTCAGTCCTTAATTCACGTTTAGTATATCTTATTCACCAGCCCACTGATTTCTATTATTCTGGGGTCTAACTTTTCCTTCCGGTAGTTGCGTTGGAGTCACAAACTTATTTCTCGAAGTGAGGATATGACTTCATGGCCTATACTCTTTTTTTGTCTCAAGGCCAGTCACCTCTCATCTTTTCCTTCACTTGACTATAGACTCTGTAATACTGTCGTCTTTTTTTTTCGATCTACTGTTGTCATCCATGTATCAAATCTTACTCATAATGCTTCATTATCTCTCTTCTTATTTCCTTGCTAAAATTTCTATCTATCACTTTATTCTGAAAATTTCAACAAGATATTCTTTTGCTTTTAGTTCCCCTTGTTCCATCCAGTGGCTCCTCGAGTTTCCCAACATTCTTTCTCTACTAGGAACGGGAGTCATACTAAGATAATTTTATCCTTTCAAGGCTTCCAGTACCTATCTTTGTAGCAGTCATATCTAGATGAACTATTTTAGAGTGCACCATCTAGGTGTCTCACAAGGAGATCCATTACAACATTTGCACTATCCTTCGGAAATGTCAACTAAATCTACCAATCCATCCCCTATTTTGGGTTACTCTAACCCCAGCCGTATCCTGATATCCCTTCCTTTCCTTAATCTACACTTGTTAGCCCCTAATGGGGTATAACTGCAATGGGTAGGGCCAATTATACATACTTCTGTTACTGTTGAGGGTAACTCACAATGCTTATATTGTAAAGACCCGTAAAAATTTCATGGCTAAAAATAATGCCCAACTAGGTCCCCGTGTAGTTATAACTGTAAAAATTCTTAAAACAAGCCCTTTTTGATTAAAAAGTACCCCGGGACTTAAAAGATATAATTTTCCATATTTGCGCAGGTCTGCGGTCCACTATGCGATCACAGACCAGGTATGCGGACCGCATAGTGGTCGCATACGTGGACAATTTGCTATCCATTTTGAGGACAGCTATGCAACCTAGAATGCGATGACATTTCGCGAATGCAGGCCGCATAGTTGTCGCATTCTTGCACCTTGATTTTTGCGGGGGGAGTTATGCGACGCACTATGCGATCGCATAACAAGTATGCGGACCGCATAGTGGTAGCATACACGGGTAATCTACTTTTCTTTTTGGACCATTTGAGGGCCATTTATGCGACAGGAATGCGGACCGCATAGAAGGAATGCGATTGCATTCCTGACCGCATTTCTGCTCCGGGACTGTTAAATTTCTAATTTTATACGCGACTCCCAGTTCATTAAAACACTCACCCCTTCCATTTTAAATTTTTTTTGAACAAAATAGAGAGAGGGAAGAGAGAGTTCTAGAGGGAGAAATCCCCAACTTCATCAAAGTGATCCTCTTTCATCATTCAAGCTTGTAACTAATCAAGTAGGACACCATTTTCTTCACCATAAGAGGTAAGCTTCTACCTGATCAACCTTATTTTCCAGATTTTTTTGTTATGGATGAAACATTGTTAGGTGAGTTCATGAAGATGGGGGTAGGGATATTGCATGCATGTAACCAACTAGTCATAATCTAGTAAAAGGAAATGGGTTAGAGTAATCTTTCACTAAAAGGAGGTCATTTAATCTAAAGGAACACCTAGCCTTTGATAGAATGCTCAAATGAGTTCAAGACATGATCATTATTCCTAATTCTAAGTTCAATTATGCTACATTGTGAACTAGATTGAAGGTCCTAGAAGGTCCGGTGAATTGTTGTAGAAATTAAGGAAATATCCCAAACCAAGGTATGTATGGCTAACTTTATTCTTTGTAGAGTCATCTTGTTGGTGTCCGAGCACCCGGTGTGAAATTCTTGCTTGAGCAATGTGAATTGATTGCCTTGGTGTGTCGAGGTGTAAGACTTTGATCTTTGAATTTCTTAGTCGATTACCATGTTATATGAGCTTGCGAAAAGGTGACTCTTTGTGCTTATTCTATCATGAGCAAAACTCGTTAAATGTTGAATACCTCGTTGTGACAGGATGTGCTGGAAAATGAAAGAAACGATAATGAATCAAAGTGTTGAATGTATCTAGAACTAAATGATGTGTAGTAAATAATGTAAAGTAAACGGGATAAACTAATTGAGGTATATGTTGATGGCATACCATATATGACTCATTGTTTGATAAAGATTTCTGTGGCTTTGATTTCATATGGTTACTTCGTTGTTACGAATGAATATCCTTGATGATGAGAATCATTGTGATTGAATTGTTGGTTGATGTTGAAACTAATTACATTTTTGAACATATCAAAGTGCTAAAGGCTATGTAGCAAATGATGAAAGTAAGTATGGACTGATTTTATTGAGTTAAATGATTGTGGCAACACCATATATGAATTACTGATTGGTAAGGATCATTGTCCCTTATTTCACATAGTTATTGGTTGATATGAACTTATGTTCTTCATGATGAAGATCCTTGTGATATAATTGTTGATGGTTGTTGCTGTGAAATGTGATTGTACGGTGGGATCGGGTTGCACGCCGCAACAGAATTGTAAGGTGGGATTGGGTTGCACGCCGCAACAGAAATTCTAAGGTGGGATCGGGTTGCACGTCGCAACAGAAATTGCAAGGTGTGATTAGGATGCCCGCCGCAACAGAAGTAATAAAGGTGTAATGTGATTGTGAGATGGGATCGGGTTGCATGCTGCAACAGAGGAAATAAGGGTGGAATATCATTGTAAGGTGGGATCGGGTTGCGCGCCGCAAAACGATAACAATTGAAATAAGAAACTGTGGAAACCTCATTTGTTATTCTCTGTATCTCTGTGCAATACTTGTTTGGGTTTCTTAAACTGCCTCACATATGTATTGCTTAATTTTACATAGAGTAAGGTTTGTTTATACATACTAGTACTATTCAATGGTACTAACGTCCCTTTTTCCGGAGCCGCTACATTTTTTATATGGATGTATGTGGCTCTATAGCAGGTATCTCGGTGCAATTAGTGGTGCCTCCCCTTCATCTCTCTAGCAGCTCTGGTGAGCCCCACTTCCTCTCGGGGCCGTGTGTAGTCTATATCATCTCTTTTGTATATGTTATGTATTTTAAGGTATAACTGGAGCCTTGTTGCCAGCAAGTATTGTGTAAAACCTTACTACTCTTAGAGGCTCCGTAGACATGATGTGGGATGTACATATATGTCTTTTGGGCAGTAAATGCGTTTACTACTAATCGTGGTCCGAATCGGAATTATTGTATGTCTTGTGATTATCAAATGTTAATATTATATAGAATGAAATGAACTCAAGTAGTAGAATCATGTTTAAAACCTAAATTGCTAATTCATGTGGAATAATGTATATCGTAAACACGGGGTAACACATTGGGCAGGAAAGGCAATCCTGGTCCGCTTGAGCGGGATCATCCGGTTGGGCGCCGGTCTCGTCCCTCGGTTTTTGGGCGTGACAAACTTGGTATCAGAGCCTATGGTTTTAAAAGTGTCCTAGGATGTGTCATATTCGTGTCTAGTAGATCCCTTCTTATCGGTGTGTTGTCGACCACATCTATAATTAGGGGGCCGCATGGACATTTAAGAAAGTACCATTTTATTTCTATTCTATAATGTGCGATGTGGTGAAAGGTGAGGTTGTCTATCTCTAACTCGTGCAGTGTTCCAACTTTCAGTGATGGAACCCAAGAAGAGTGCCCAACTCGGACTAGAGGCCAATGCCACCCTAGGAGTGGCCGTGAATACTTTATCTGATGGTGCGGTGAGAATGATTCCCCGACCCTGAATCTGCCTGACACTTCCATCCCAGGCCAGGATATTCCTATTCCTGCTCCAGCGGAGGGTGCTACAGTCCCTCCCGCTGATGTTCCTGATCCTTCCTCAGTCCCAGCTTCCGGTCCCAGTATTTCTGATGGGGACCTCAAGGGAGCTATTCAGATGTTGACTCAGCTAGTTGCCTCCCAGGCCCAAAGATCACATGCTTCCCCTGCATGCTCTAGCGAGCAGGGGGATTCTTCAGGTTCCAGGGTCAACCAGTTTCTGCGGTTAGCCCCTCCAGAGTTCACAGGCACCGACCCAGAGGCTGATCCTCAGGAGTTTATTGATGAGATGTGCAAGACTCTCCGAGTTATGAGGGCTACTGAGACAGAGAGGGTTGAGTTGGCTTCCTATCATCTGAAGGGAGCGGAAGACTCGTCGTTTGAAATGTGGGAGAATTCCCATGGAGGGGGAGCCCTCCGGCGAGGTGGAAGGAGTTTGTGGATGCCTTTATGGATCATTTCTTGCCTGCCGAGATTATGGCAGCCCACGCTACAGAGTTTGAGGCCCTTATGGGAGTATCATATGGAGTTCGTGCGCTTGTCCAAATATGCTGTTCACATGGTGTCTACTATGGAGGCTAGAGTTCATCGGTTTGTCAAGGGCCTTGGTCCCTTAGTTATTAATGAAGCTGCTACAGCTGCTCTGCATTCAGATATGAACTACAAGAAGATTGTGGGATTTGCCCAGGCTACGGAGTCTCGAAAATTGAAGAAAAGAATGGAGAGGGAGAGTAGTAGTAGGGCCCGGTCAGCGGGTAACCCTAGGAATTCAGTTGGAGGAGGGAGAACAGTCCTTGGGAAAGGATCATCAGGGCATCTCAATTCTATGCTCAGTACTCAGCCAGTGCGCCGCCACCAGGGCACAGTTATCAGCAGGGAGGTCGCGTTGGACCAGGTTCAGACAATAGGAGGTTTCATCAGTCCGGTCATTCAGGTGGGATGTTCCAGCAGCACCGGAGTGCCCCATGCCCTAAGTGTGGGAGGTTTGATTCTGAGCCCTGTTAATTGGACATACCAGTATGCTATAGGTGTTGAGTGAGAGGCCACGTTCAGCGAGACTGTCGTTCACCTCGTCTAGGCACGTGTAGGGGCACTGCTCAGCCATCCAGTTCTTCAGCCGCTACATCTTCAGCACGCCCTCCAGCTTCAGCAGGGCGCGGTGCAGCTAGAGGTGGAGCACGAGGGGGAGGGGGACCCAGTCGGTTCAATGCTTTGAGTGGTCGCCAGAGTGCGGAGGCTTCTCCAGATGTTGTCATAGGTATTCTGACTGTTCTGTCACATGATGTTTATGCTCTTATTGATCCTGGGTCTTCTTTGTCATATGTCACTCCATTTATTACTTAAAGTTTTAGGATAGAACCCGAACAACTTCATGAGCCGTTCTCTGTGTCGACTCCGGTTGGTGATTCTATTACGGCCATGCGAGTCTATAGATATTGTGTTCTCACGGTGCGTGGTCGGGATACCACGGCCAATCTTTTGATTTAGAAATGGTAGATTTTGATGTAATTATGGGGATGGATTGGCTCTATTCGTTCTTTGTAAAACTGGACTGCCGAACCAGAATTATGAGGCTCGAGTTTCCTAATGAATCAGTTATCGAGTGGGAGGGGAATAATGTTGTGCCAAGAGGTAGATTTATTTCCTACCTTAAAGCCTCAAAGATGATCAGAAAAGGATACATCTACCATTTGGTTCGGGTTGTGGACACCACTTCAGAGGTGCCTGCTCCCGAATCTGTGCCTGTTGTGAATTAATTTCTTGAAGTATTTCCGGGCGAGCTTCCTAGGATTCCACCAGATAGAGAGATCGATTTTGGGATTGATGTATTGCCAGATTCTCAGCCAATATCTATTCCACCTTACCGAATGGCGCCAGCAGAATTGAGAGAGTTAAAAGAACAATTGAATGATCTATTAGAAAACTGTTTCATTCGGCCAAGTGTGTCGCCTTGGGCGCACCGGTTCTTTTTGTCAAAAAGAAAGACGGATTTCTTCAGATGTGTATTGATTATCAGCATATCAACAAGGTCACCATAAAAAACAAATACCCATTGCCTCAGATAGATGATTTGTTCGACCAGTTGAAAGGTGCTAAGTTCTTCTCAAATATTGATTTGCGGTCCGGGTATCACCAGTTAAATATCAGGGAGCAGGATATTCCTAAGACTGCCTTTAGGACTCATTATGGGAACTTTGAATTTCTTGTAATGTCTTTTGGGCGAACAAACGCCCCAGCCGCTTTTATGGATCTTGTGAATCAGGTTTTCAATCCGTTTCTTGACTCTTTTGTAGTTGTCTTCATTGACGATATCCTTGTTTACTCTCGAAGTTAGGAAGACCATGCCACTCACCTCAGGGCAGTTCTGCAGACTCTTCATCAGCACCAGTTGTATGCAAAGTTTTCAAAATGTGAATTTTGGCTAGAATCAGTCACCTTTTTGGGCCATGTTGTTTCCAGGGAAGGAATTTGGGTTGATCCCCAAAATATTGCAGCGGTAAAAGATTGGCCTAGGCCAACGACCCCGACGCAGATTCACAGTTTCTTGGGTTTGGCTGGATATAATTGGAGGTTCGTGGAGGGATTATCTACCCTCACCTCCCCATTGACTAAGCTGACGCAGAAGGCGATTATGTTCCAGTGGTCCGATTCTTATGAAAAGAGTTTTCAGGAATTGAAATTGAGATTGACTACGGCGCCGGTGTTGGCCTTGCTAGAGGGTACAGAGGGATTTGTTGTTTATTGTGATGCTTCAAGGGTTGGTTTGGGGTGTGTGTTGATGCAGTGCGGGAAGGTTATAGCATGTGCTTCTAGGCAACTCAAGAATCATGAGAAGAATTATCTGACGCATGATTTGGAGCTCGCGGCGGTTGTGTTTGCATTAAAGATCTGGCGGCATTATCTTCGTGGGCTCCATGTGGACGTGTTCACAGACCACAAGAGTCTTCAATATTTATTCAAACAAAAGGAGTTGAATTTAAGGCAGCGGAGGTGGTTAGAATTGCTCAAGAATTATGATATTAATATTTTGTACAATCCAAGAAAGGTGAATGTGGTAGCCGGCGCTCTTAGTCGGAAATCCATGGGTAGCTTGGCTCATTTTGGGAGCAGGTTAGAGGCCTTTGGCTCGGGAGGTTTATCATATGGCTAGTCTGGGGGTCCGTATTTTGACCTCAGACAAAGGGGATGTTGTGGTGCATAATAGAGAAGAATCTTCGCTTGTAACGGAAATCAAGGAAAAGCAATTCAGAGATCCAGCATTGGTACAGTTGAGAGAGGCAATTCTGAATCATAAGACTACAACATTTTCACTCGGCAATGATGACGGTGTTTTGCGGTGCCAAAGGAGGCTATGTGTTCCGGACGTGGATGATCTTCGGCAAAGGATAATGGCAGAGGCCCACAATTTCAGGTATTCAGTACACCCAGGTTATACGAAGATGTATCATGATCTCAAAGGGATTTATTGGTGGAATGGTATAAAAAGAGGTGTGGCGGACTTTGTGGCTAGGTGTTCGAATTGTGAGCAAGTGAAGGCCGAGCATCAGAGGCCCGATGGGTTGACGCAGCCTATGGAAATACCAATGTGGAAATGGGAGATGATCAATATGGACTTTGTGGTGGGGTTACCTCTCACTCCACATAGGTTCGACTCAATTTGGGTAATAGTGGATCAGCTCACGAAGTCGGCGCATTTGTTGAAAGTCAAGTCCACCGATACTGCAGAACAGTATACTCAGTTATACATCAAAGAAATAGTCAGGCTCCATGGCACTCCAGTATCTATTATCTCGGATCGGGGGGCCTAGTTCACATATAACTTTTTGAAGAAATTTTAGCAAGGTCTGTGTACGCAGGTAAATCTCAGCACAACATTCCACCGATAGACTGATGGGCAGGCAGAGCAGACCATTCAGACGCTTGAAGATATGTTACGGGCTTGTGTATTAGATTCAAGGGTAGCTGGGATGATCACTTGACGCTTATAGAATTTTCTTATAATAACAGTTTCCATGCTAATATTCAGATGGCCCAATTCGAGGCATTGTACGGGAGGAGGTGTAGGTCTCGGATTGGATGGTTTGAGGTTGGCGAGGCGGAACTGCTAGGACTGGATCTTGTGCACCAAGATGTGGAAAAAGTTAAAGTCATTCAGGAGAGGATGAAGACTGCTCAGAATCATCAGAAATCCTATGCGGACGTTCGTCGAAGAGATTTGGAGTTTCAAGTAGATGATTGGGTATTCCTGAAGGTGTCTCCCATGAAAGGAGTAATGCGGGTTGGGAAGAAAGGTAAATTGAGCCCTAGGTATGTCGGGCCGTATCGGATCGCTCAAAGGATAGGACATGTGGCTTATAGGCTGGAATTTCCCCCTGAGATGTCATTAGTGCACCCGGTGTTTCATGTGTCCATGTTGAAGAAGGTGATTGGGGATCCATCCGCCATTGTGCCGGTTGAGACGGTTGAAATTAATGAAGGATTGTCATATGAAGATGCTCCATGAATAGGCAAGTCCGTAGATTGAGGAACAAAGAGATTGCTTCTGTTAAAGTATTNATGTCATTAGTGCACCCAGTGTTTCATGTGTCCATGTTGAAGAAGGTGATTGGGGATCCATCCGCCATTGTGCCGGTTGAGACGGTTGAAATTAATGAAGGATTGTCATATGAAGATGCTCCATGAATAGGCAAGTCCGTAGATTGAGGAACAAAGAGATTGCTTCTGTTAAAGTATTATGGCGGAGTCAACAAGTCGAAGAAGCCACATGGGAAGCGGAAAATAAAATGAAAGAGAAATATCCCCACTTGTTTGAATAAGTCCGATAGTGGTTTTGAAAGTTGTCATTCCTAAGAAATTATATATTGTGTTAAATTTTGTGCAAGAACACTCCACTCCCCTAATTACCCTACTATTGTGACTTCTCAAATTTTGTGCCATAAATGTATATGTTGTTGTGGTTAGCTGAATTATGTGCAACTCATTGTAATAGTTGAATTAGGTGCAAATTTGTGGAGTTCAACCGAACTATGTGAGGCTTGTGGAAGTAATTGAATTATATGTAGCTTGTTGAAATGACCGGATTATGTGCAAGTTGATACAGTAACTAAAAATGTGTGGAATTGGTTAAAATGTGTTTCGGGGGCTCTCTGACAGGTAGATAGGCCTAAATACAAAGGAAACTCTGGCAAAATTTTCAGGAAATATCGGAGTTAGTAAAAGTTTGGGGGTTGGCTTATTTTGTGTTTTTCCTACTCTAGCGATTTCCCGATCCTCATTCGAGGACGAATGATTTTAAGTGGGGAAGAATGTAAAGACCCGTAAAAATTTCATGGCTAAAAATAATACCCAAATAGGCCCCCGAGTTGTTATAACTGTAGAAATTCTTAAAACGAACCCTTTTTGAGTAAAAAGTACCCAGGGACTTAAAAGATATAATTTTCTAGATTTGTGTAGGTTTGCGATCCAGTATGCGATAACAGATCAGATATGCAGACAGCATAGTGGTCGCATACTTGTACAGTTTGTTGTCCATTTTGAGGACAACTATGCGTCAAAGAATGCGATTGCATTTCGCGAATGCGGGCCGCATAGTTGTTGCATTATCGCACCTTGATTTTTGCGGAGGGAGTTATGCGACGCACTATGCAATCGCAAAACAAGTATGCAGACCGCATAGTGGTTGCATATCTGGGAAGTCTACTTTTCTTTTTGGCCCATTTGAGAGCCATTTATGCGACAGGAATGCAGACCGTATAGTAGGAATACAATCGCATTCCTGACTGCATTTCTGATTCGGGACTGTTATATTTCTAATTTTATACCCGACCTAGTTCATTAAAAAACTTACTTCCTTCCATTGTAAAGGATTTTCTAAACAAAATATAGAGAGGGAAGAGAGAGTTCTAGAGAGAGAAAGCCCCAACTTCATCAAAGTGATCTTCCTTCATCATTCAAGCTTGGAACTAATCAAGTAGAACACCATTTTCTTCACCATAAGAGCTAAGCTTCTACCTCATCAACCTTAATTTCCAGATTTTTTTTTTTAAGAATGAAACATGGTTAGGTGAGTTCATGAAGATGTGGGTAGGGATTTTTCAGGCATGTAACCAACTAGTCATAATCTAGTAAAAGGAAATGGGTTAGAGTAATGTTTCACTAAAAAGAGGCCATTTAATCTAAAGGAACACCTACTGTTTGACAGAATGCTCAAGTGAGTTCAAGACATGATCGTTATTCCTAATTCTAAGTTCAATTATGCCACATTGTGAACTAGATTGAACTTGCTAGAATGTCCGGTGAATTATGGTAGAAATTAAGGAAAAATTCCAAACCAAGGTATGTATGGCTAACTTTAATCTTTGTAGAGTCATCTTGTTGGTGTCCGAGAACCCAGTGTGAAATTCTTGCTTGAGCATATGTGAATTGATTTCCCTGCTGTGTCGAGGTGTAAGACTTCGCTCTTTGAATTTCTTGGTCGATTACCATGTTATATGAGGTTGCGAAAAGGTGATTCTTTGTGCTTATTATTTCTTGGGAAAAGCTCGTTAAATGTTGAATACATCGTTGTGACAGGATGTGCTGCAAAACGAAAGAAATGATAATGAATCAAAGTGTTGAATGTATCTATGAGCTAAATGATGTGTAGTAAATAATGGAAAGGAAAAAGGGATAAAATAATTGAGCTATATGTTGATGGCACACCATATATGACTCACTGTTTGATAAAGATTTCTGTGGCCTTGATTTCATATGGTTACTTGGTTGTTACAAATGAATATCCTTGACGATTAGAATCATTGTGATTGAAGTTTTGGTTGATGTTGCTATTAATTACATTGTTGAACGTATCAAAGTGCTAAAGGTTGTGTAGCAAATGATGAAATTAAATATGGACTGATTTTATTGAGTTAAATGAATTTGGCAACACCATATATGAATTACTGATTGGTAAGGATCATTGTGCCTTGATTTCACATAGTTATTGGTTGATATGAACTTATGTTCTTCATGATGAAGATCCTTGTGATATACTTGTTGGTGGTTGTTGCTGTGAAATGTGATTGTACGGTGGGATCGGGTTGCACGCCGCAATAGAAATTGTAAGGTGGGATCGGGTTGCACGCTGCAACAGAAGTAATAAGGGTGTAATGTGATTGTTAGATGGGATCCGGTTGCATGCCGCAACAAAGAAATAAGTGTGGAATATGATTGTAAGGTGGGATCGGGTTGTGCGCCGCAACAGGAGAACAATTGAAATAAGAAACTGTGGAAACCTCATTTGTGATTCTCAGTATCTCTGTGCAATACTTGTTTGGGTTTCTTTAACTGCCTCATAGGGTTTCTTTAACTGCCTCATATATGTGTATTGCTTGATTTTACATAGATTAAGGTTTGTTTATACATACTAGTATTATTCAATGGTACTAACGTCATTAGTGGTACCCCCCCTTAATATCTCTGGCATTTTTGGTGAGCCTCACTTCCTCTCGGGGCCGTGTGTAGTCTATATCATCTCTTTTGTATATGTTATGTTTTTTAAGGTATAGTCGGGGACTTGTTGCCGGCAAGTATTGTGTAAACCCTTAGTACTCTTAGAGGCTCCGTAGACATGACATGGGTTGTACATATATGTATCTTGGGAAGTAAATGTGTTTACTAGTAATCGTGGTCCGAATCGGAATTATTATATGTCTTGTGATTATCAAATGTTGAAATGATAAAGGATGAAATGAACTCAAGTAGTAGAATCATGTTTAAAATCTAAATTGCTAATTAATGTGGAATAATGTATATTGTAAACACGGGGTAACGTATTGGGCAGGAAAGGCAATCCAGGTCCGCTTGACTGGGTTCATCCAGTTGAGCGCCGGTCTCGCCCCTCGGTTTTTGGGCGTGACATATATTTTTATGCCGGAACATTAATTCTGATAATTCATTAACTGGGTGCCTCATACCTTTCTTCACCTTGCTCCTTCTACTTGTTAAAACTTGTGTCTCCCTCCTTAATCCTTTCTACCATAAGAGTGGATAGGCATTCTTGCCTTAGTATCCTTATAGAGAAGCTTACACATCTTAGTATACACATGAATTGCCGAATATATCATATTTATCCATCATAAGCATGGTGAAAAAATTTAGTTCCTCTGAATCAACTCTTGCACAGCTATATCTCTTACCAACCGTCTTTCTAGATGTAGGTATCGTCGTACTATAAGTAAGATAGAGTTTAGGAAATTGAGTTCTTACAACTGAGCTCTACCACACGATCTAGAGTAGGAAGAAAGAGTGACAATCCTAAATGCCATGTAGTCTCCTTCTTATAAGTGTGGTGCACAACACACCCATAAACAAGACTCTACTAGACACGGATTATAGACTCCCTAGGATAGAACTGCTCTGATACCACTTTTGTCACGACCTGAACCTTGGGGCGAGAATGGAACCCAGTGCCTCACCTCTCCTTGCGTACTAACTTGCAACTAAGGGATCTGAACATATGATTTCATACTTTGGCCATGGGCCACATTGCAAGACAACTGCGAATGCTGACTAGGTATCGATATAAAACTAGGCTGACAAGGCCGTTATAATAATTACAGTTGACAAACCAACCAAATATACATACAAGGCCTGCAAGCCCAACATACTGCACTAACTGACAGGATATATCTACAAGCCTCTACTGGTGGGCATACCGTGATCGAAATAGCTCCCCGACCTACTCATAACATATATACATATATATACAAGATGTACATAAAGCTCTAGACCTGGAAACTCCTAAAGGCATGGAGCTTACCGATCAAGCTGAACTCGGGCAACACTTAATAAGGAGGTCTACCCGTCTCTCTATCTGAACTTGCACGCATGAAATGCAATGCCCCCAGAAAAGGGACGTCGGTAAGAAATAATGCATCGAGTATGTAAGGTAATATACTAAAAGCTGAAACTGAACTGAAAATATAATAACTGAAAGTAACTTGAAGTCAAAGATAATCTGAAGATCTACTTACCTGCTGATACTGAATCAACTCTCTCAATATAGTAAGTAAAATAGTTGTCCGGNATATATATATATATATATATATATATATATATATATATATATATATATATATAAAACTGCTCTGCCATAGTAGGCTGGTTCGTAGGAACTTGGCCATACTAGGCTCTGTATCTCGACCAACTGGGCTCGCTCATAGGCGCTCGGCAACTGTAGGCTCGGTATATAACTTACCATCTGATCAGAGGTTGCCAGTAGGGGCCTGTCCATTTATTATAGCTCAAAGGTAATGAAAATACTGTAATACTGTATATATAGGCTCTCTCTTGTCTTCCCTAGAACAAGACAATACTCAATTGAATATGATGTCCCGATATGAGAGAATACTATAAATCATGAGACTAGGAAATGTACGTAAATTCAGGAATATGAGTTTCTCTTTATACCTCGTTATCAAACTCATATGGTTACGAGATCATGCCAAAATAGAGGAAGGGTTTAGCCTTAACATACCTGAACCGATTCTCTTAACATTTCCTGTAACATACGCCTTTTGCGGAAACACATAATGGTGGATCGAAGTAGGAGAAAAATCTGTATGATCTTATTGATAAAGATTGCACCGTACTCTCTTAGAATCAGAAAAACCCGTTGTTATTACACAGTATAACTTCGTATGAATTTTTCTAAGCAAATGTTGCCATTCAACTCCACATGATATCTCTCTTTGTGAATTTAATCATAGTCTTGTATGGCTTTGTTGAAGCTTTACCCGTACAGTTGGAGTTTCCATTTTGTGCATTAGAAATAGGCTCCATCATATAACATAACACCAACTCTTAATGAGGTAAGAAGATCAAGTCTTATATTTGTGGGTTTGTGGGCCCCACTTATATTATGACTAAGCCACAAAAAGGCTCTCTAATGCCACCTTTTAAAATGATTCAAGAGTCACACACACTTGCTGCCATGTTTGGGGGGGGGGGGTTAATCTTATCTTATAATTTTATTTATTAATTAGGTAATGTATCATTACCCGATAATTAACCAATTACCCACATAATTAGGAATTATCTCAAACTACTTAAAATACTACTAACTTTTAATACCCTTTGTACACCTTATTATCATGGCCATATGGTGCCTTGTATGGTACTAGTCCATAAATATCGGGTATTTTAACTCGGGTCGTATTTTATCCCAAAATGTCAAACTTCGATGAAATTCATTTTCTTCGATTTGCTTATCCTCTTACCTTTATGAATTTACTCATCACTTGTTTGAACTAGCATAATACTTATAATCTCACAATAATATCATTCCTTACTTACATCGATTAACTTATTACAAAACTTTATCGTACGAAAATGCAGGATGTAACATCTCATTCCCGAGCTTCGATTAATTTATTTATGGCGTACTTTCAAGTACGAAAATATGGGGTGTAACAGGATTTCCCGTTCCCACTAGGGTGATATGGTGGTTATAGTATCCTCTTTATTTTATGATCTTCGAGGAATTTCGTTACTTTGCTGCCGACGAACCGTTTTCCATTGTCACATACTATTTCTGCAGGTATCCCAAATCGACATGCGATGTGATCCCATATGAAATCTATCACTTACTTTTCTCTAGCTTTTTCAAAGTCCTGTGCTTCAACAAATTTAGAGAAATAGTGAGTCATAAATAAAATGAATTTAGCTTTACCTGGGGTCGATGGCAGAGGTCCGACGATGTCCATTCCCCATTTCATGAATGGCCATGGGGATAGGACCGAGTGAAGTTGTTCGCCGAGCTGGTGGATCATTGGTGCAAACCTTTGACATTTGTCGCATTTTCGAACGAACTCCTTAGAGTATTTTTCCATGCTATCCCAATAGTATCCTGCTCTGAAGACCTTTCAAACTAGTGAATTGGCGCCCGAATGGTTCCCACAAGTGCCTTCTTGGATTTCTCGCAGAACATATTCAGTATCTCCCGGTCCCAAGCATGCCTCCAATGGACCATCGAACGTCCTTCTGTATAATTTCTACCTTCATCTAATGTAAAACGAGAAGTTTTAGTTCGTAAGGCCCTCGACTCTTTGGGATCCGATGGAAGCTTTTCGTTTTTCAGGTACTCGATGTATTTATTTCTCCAGTCCCGGGTTAAGCTCGTAGAATTTATTTTAGCATGTCCTTCCTCGATCACAGACCTCGATAGTTGGACAACAGTCCCCAAGTTGATCTCATCTTCTTCGACCGATGATCCGAAATTGGCAAGTGCATCAGCCTCGGTGTTTTGTGTTCGAGATATATGTTGTAGAGTCCACTCTTTAAAACGGTGCAAGGTTACCTGCAATTTATCTAAGTACCTTTGCATCCTATCCTCTCAAACTTCAAAGGTTACATTTACCTGGTTTGCTACTTGTAGAGAGTCGCATTTAGCTTCAACGACTTCCGCTCCTAAGCTTTTAGCTAGCTCGAGACTTGCAATCATGGCCTCATACTCTGCCTCGTTGTTAATCAATCTGGATGTTTTAATAGGTTGTCTTATAATACTACCGATGGGCGGTTTCAAAACAATGTCGAGCCCAGACCCCTTCACATTCGAGGCACCATCTGTGAAGAGGGTCCATACCACCGATGATGCACCCGATTTTAGTAAAAGTTCCTTTACCACTTCAGGTACGAGGATTGGCGTAAAATCGGCCACGAAGTTCGCCAAAATTTGAGACTTGATGGCCGTTCAAGATTGATATTAGATATCGTACCCGCTGAGTTCGACGGTCTATTTGGCCAATCGGGCCGATAATTCTGGCTTGTGCAAAACATTTCAGAGTGGACAAGTGGTTATCACACATATAGGGTTACACTTGAAACTGCGTACCTTGCTCTTCTTGAACCAGAACACCACTTAACGCTATCTCGACACCGCCTAGTATAAGTTAAGCTTCTCATCTGCCTTCAAAGTGTGGAGCAGAGGTGGGCCCGATAAGTAGCTTTTCAATTCTTCCCTTGTTGACATTCCGGAGTCCATGCGAAGTCGTTTTTCTTTTTGAGTAAGGAGAGGAACCTGTGGCTCCGATCCGATGACCTTGAAATGAATCGACCCAAGGCAGTTATCCGTCCGAATAACCTTTGTACGAATTTTACACTGTCTACGATGGTAATGTCCTCGATGGGCTTAATCTTATCAGTGTTGATTTCGATTCCCCGATTTGACACAATGAAGCTGAGAAATTTGCCGAACCAACCCCGAAAGCACATTTCTCAGGGTTGAGCTTCATGTTGTACTTCCTCAAGATTTCGAATGTTTCCTACAAATGAGTCAAATGGTCCTGTACGCACAGGGACTTAACTAACATATCATCAATGTATATTTCCATTGATTTACCTTATACTTCTTCAAACATTTTGTTAACTAGGCGTTGATATGTAGCTCCTACATTTAATTAGCCCGAAGGGCATTACATTTTAACAATAGGTCCCATACTTAGTGATAAAAGAAGTCCTTTTATCATGCGATTTGATTGTACCCAGAATAGGCATCGAGAAAGTTAAGGATCTCGTGGTCGGCAGTGGCATCGATCATGCGATCGATGTTAGGGAATGGAACAGAGTCTTTCAAACATGCTTTGTTCAAGTCCTTATAGTCAACACACATTATGAGTTTGTTCCTCTTTTTGGGAACTACGACTACATTAGCTAACCATTCGGGATAATTTACCTCCCGAATGGATCATATTCTGAGAAGTTTGGTTACCTCATCCTTTATGAAGGCGTGCTTTACCTCGGACTGGGGTCTTCTCCTTTGTTTTATTGGTCTGAACTTGGGATCCAAGCTCAGTCGATGAGTTGTTATCTCCAGTGGGATTCCTGTTATGTCTAAATGGGACCACGCAAAGTAATCCATGTTATCAATAAGGAATTGAATGAGTTTTTTCCTAAGTTTGGGGTTTAACCCCGTTCCCAGATATACCTTTTGTTCGAGCAGATACTCGATTAGTATCACCTGTTCCATCTCCTAGATCGTTGAGTTCGTTGCATCTGAATCTTCGGGAGCAACAAAACTCCGGGGATTTAAAAAATCCTCTTCTTCATCTTCTTCCACTACCTGTTTCTCCGATTTGGTCGAGGCTGGGGACGGTGATTGCTATTTGGTAGTCTGCTTATCCATAGTGCTCAATGTTTTTGAAGTCGAAGGTGTTGATATCGGTGTTACCTCATCGACCACAAATATCTCCTTTGCAGCATGTTGTTCCTCGTAAACCATTTTCACACCATTCGACTTCGGGAACTTCATCATTTGGTGAAGTTTCGATGGTACTGCCCTCATATTGGGGATCCAAGGCCTTTCGAGCAGCCCATTATATCTCATGTCGCCTTCGATGACATGTAAATTTGTATCTTGGATAGTTCCTGCCACATTTACTTGTAGGATTATCTCCCCCTTCATTATTTCACTAGCCATGTTGAAGCCGTTTAGGACTCGAGATGTAGGTACAATTTGGTCCTGCAAACCACCTGCTCTGCGGCCGTCAATATGATGATGTTCGCCGAGCTACCTAGATCCACTAAAACACGCTTAACTTGAACTTTATTTAATAAAATGGAAATTACCAAGGCATCATTGTGCGACTGAGAAATGCCTTCCGCTTCTTCGTCACTGAATAATAAAGTGCCTTCGGGCACATAGCCTCGAGTCCGTTTCACTATGGTGATAGACACCTTAGTGAATTTGAATATAGGTCCTTGTGGGATGTCGACCCCACCTACGATCATGTGAATAACATGCTGAGCTTCTTCTTGTTTGTTCTTCATGTTGGTATCTCTTTACCTGAAGTGTTTTTTAGCTCGTTCACTGAGGAACTCTCGAAGATGTCCTTTGTTGAATAATCTAGCTACTTCCTGCCTCAGCTGCCTGCAGTCTTCATTCCTATGGCCATGTGTGCCATGATATTTACACATTAGATTTAGGTTCTTTAGAGAGGGATCGGTCTGTATCGATCTGGGCCATGTAGTATCTTTTATTCTTTCGATAGCCGATATAATCCCCGATGCATCGACGCTAAAGTTGTGCTCCGGTAGCCGAGGTGCTTCTGTGGGAATTGAATATTTTTCGAAGATAGTTTTACTCATAAGTCCCCGAGGATTTTTCCCTTGGTCACTCTTTCGATCGTTCCGGGCGAAGTTGTATCACAGATTGTTATTCCTCCGACTTGTAGAGAGTCGCATTTAGCTTCAACGACTTCCTCTCCTAAGCTTTTAGCTAGCTCTAGACCCGCAATCATGGCCTCATACTCGGCCTCGTTGTTAATCAATCTGGATGTTTAAATAGGTTGTCTTATAATACTACTGATGGGCGGTTTCAAAACAATGTCGAGCCCAGACCCTTTCACATTCGAGGCACCATCTGTGAAGAGGGTCCATACCACCGATGATGCACCCGATTTTAGTAGAAGTTCCTTTACCACTTCAGGTACGAGGATTGGCGTAAAATCAGCCACGAAGTTCGCCAAAATTTGAGACTTGATGGCCATTCAAGATTGATATTAGATATCGTACCCGCTGAGTTCGACGGTCCATTTGGCCAATCGGGCCGATAATTCGGGCTTGTGCAAAACATTTCGGACTGGACAAGTGGTATCACACATATAGGGTTACACTTGAAACTGCGTACCTTGCTCTTCTTGAACCAGAACACCACTTACCGCTATCTCGGACACCGCCTAGTATAAGTTAAGCTTCTCATCTGCCTTCAAAGTGTGGAGCAGAGGTGGGCCCGATAAGTAGCGTTTCAATTCTTCCCTTGTTGACATTCCGGAGTCCATGCGAAGTCGTTTTTCTTTTTGAGTAAGGAGAGGAACCTGTGGCTCCGATCCGATGACCTTGAAATGAATCGACCCAAGGCAGTTATCCGTCCGAATAACCTTTGTACGAATTTTACACTGTCTACGATGGTAATGTCCTCGATGGGCTTAATCTTATCAGTGTTGATTTCGATTCCCCGATTTGACACAATGAAGCTGAGAAATTTGCCGAACCAACCCCGAAAGCACATTTCTCAGGGTTGAGCTTCATGTTGTACTTCCTCAAGATTTCGAATGTTTCCTACAAATGAGTCAAATGGTCCTCTACGCGCAGGGACTTAACTAACATATCATCAATGTATATTTCCATTGATTTACCTATTTGTTCTTCAAACATTTTGTTAACTAGGCGTTGATATGTAGCTCCTACATTTAATTAGCCCGAAGGGCATTACATTTTAACAATAGGTCCCATACTTAGTGATAAAAGAAGTCCTTTTATCATGCGATTTGATTGTACCCAGAATAGGCGTCGAGAAAGTTAAGGATCTCGTGGTCGGCAGTGGCATCGATCATGCGATCGATGTTAGGAAATGGAAAAGAGTCTTTCGAACATGCTTTGTTCAAGTCCTTATAGTCAACACACATTATGAGTTTGTTCCTCTTTTTGGGAACTACGACTACATTAGCTAACCATTCGGGATAATTTACCTCCCGAATGGATCCTATTCTGAGAAGTTTGGTTACCTCATCCTTTATGAAGGCGTGCTTTACCTTTGACTGGGGTCTTCTCCTTTGTTTTATTGGTCTGAACTTGGGATCCAAGCTCAGTCGATGAGTTGTTATCTCCAGTGGGATTCCTGTTATGTCTAAATGGGACCACGCAAAGTAATCCATGTTATCAATAAGGAATTGAATGAGTTTTTTCCTAAGTTTGGGGTTTAACCCCGTTCCCAGATATACCTTTTGTTCGAGTAGATACTCGATTAGTATCACCTGTTCCATCTCCTAATCGTTGAGTTCGTTGCATCTGAATCTTCGGGAGCAACAAAACTCCGGGGATTTAAAAAATCCTCTTCTTCATCTTATTCCACTACCTGTTTCTCCGATTTGGTCGAGGCTGGGGACGGTGATTGCTATTTGGTAGTCTGCTTATCCATAGTGCTCAATTTTTTTGAAGTCGAAGGTGTTGATATCGGCGTTACCTCATCGACCACAAACATCTCCTTTGCAGCATGTTGTTCCCCGTAAACCATTTTCACACCATTCGATTTCGGGAACTTCATCATTTGGTGAAGTTTCGATGGTACTGCCCTCATATTAGGGATCCAAGGCCTTTCGAGCAGCACATTATATCTCATGTTGCCTTCGATGACATGTAAATTTGTATCTTGGATAGTTCCAGCCACATTTACTTGTAGGATTATCTCCCCCTTCATTATTTCACTAGCCATGTTGAAGCCGTTTAGGACTCGAGATGCAGGTACAATTTGGTCCTGCAAACCAGCTGCTCTGCGGCCCTCGATCTGATGATGTTCGCCGAGCTACCTAGATCCACTAAAACACGCTTAACTTGAACTTTATTTAATAAAATGGAAATTACCAAGGCATCATTGTGCGACTGAGAAATGCCTTCCACTTCTTCGTCACTGAATAATAAAGTGCCTTCGGGCACATAGCCTCGAGTCCGTTTCACTATGGTGATAGACACCTTAGTGAATTTGAATATAGGTCCTTGTGGGATGTCGACCCCACCTACGATCATGTGAATAACATGCTGAGGTTCTTCTTGTTTGTTCTTCATGTTGGTATCTCTTTATCTGAAGTGTTTTTTAGCTCGTTCACTGAGGAACTCTCGAAGATGTCCTTTGTTGAATAATCTAGCTACTTCTTGCCTCAGCTGCCTGCAGTCTTCATTCCTATGGCCATGTGTGCCATGATATTTACACATTAGATTTAGGTTCTTTAGAGAGGGATCGGTCTGTATCGATCTGGGCCATGTAGTATCTTTTATTCTTTCGATAGCCGATACAATCCCCGATGCATCGACGCTAAACTTGTGCTCCGATAGCCGAGGTGCTTTTGTGGGAATTGCATATTTTTCGAAGATAGTTTTACTCATAAGTCCCCGAGGATTTTTCCCTCGGTCACTCTTTCGATCGTTCCGGGCGAAGTTGCATCACAGATTGTTATTCCTCCGATTTGCAATGTATGGGTGTTGCCAACCTTTATTTGGTCTAGATTCTCTATAAACATCCCTATAAATTTTACTTATTGATCGGTATGGATGCACTGAGCCTGAAGGGGTTCCCAATTGGTCGTCCTCGACCCTTATCTTCGACTGATATTGATTGTGAACATCTGCCCAAGTCACAGCTGGGTACTTGATCAAATTGTGTTTCAGCTGGCGTGATGCTATCGAACTCCGTTCATTCAATCCTTAGGTGAAAGCCTGAACATCCCAATCATCAGTGGCTGGTGGTAACTCCATACGTTCCATTTGGAAACGAGATACGAACTCCCTTATCATCTCGTTATCCCTCTGTTTCACTTTGAAGAGGTCTGATTTTCCTGTTGCAACCTTTATGGCCATATGGTGTGCCTTTATGAATGAATCCGCCAACATGGCGAATGAATAGATAGAATTCGGTGGCAAGTTATGATACCAAATAATTTCTCCCTTCGATAGGGTCTCTCCGAACTTCTTCAGCAATACAGACTTGATTTCGTCATCCTCCAAATCATTACCTTTTATGGCGCACGTATAAGAAGTAACATGCTTATTGGGTTCAGAGATCCCGTTGTATTTAGGTATATCGGGCGTACGTAACTTCTTTGGGATAGGCTTTAGAGACGCACTCGGAGGGAATAGTTTTTGCACAAACTTCTTGGAATCCATTCCTTTTAAGATTGGTGCTGCCTCCAGTATCTGGTCAACTCGGGAATTGTAGGGTTTCACCTTCTTATCGTTAGCCTCAATTTTCTTCTCTCCCAATTCTATTCTCTTAGTGAGCTCCCCCAGCATCCTCATTATGGAAGGATCGGTTGTCGAGGTACTATCACCCGATCTTTTAGGCACCCGCTCGGTACGACGAGTAACCTCCTGTTCGACCCTACTTGGTGCTCTGTACTGATTCTGCAACTGATTAATAGGGTTTTGTTGGGCTTGAAGCATTTATGTCATGACCCCAAATCTAAACTGATTGTGATGGCCCCTATCGTGATACTCGGCTAGCCAATTTACTGTTCATAACATAAGGGACTTTTCATTTAATTCAATAACATTGGATTTATCATAAAACTTTCCACTTTTAATATCTCACAAGTACGGATAATCAAAGGAAAACATCTAAACAATATCCCAAAACCCGGTGTCAACAGTCATGAGCAACTAAAAGGAACACAGAATCTGACAGAGTTTCCTTAATACAACAAGTCTAGGAAATGTAAATAACGACAAAATAGGAAGGAGAAGGGTGGGGCTGCGAACGACGTGCAGCTACCTCATAGTCTCCGATAAATGCTCCAACGAGGATGAATCAAATCTCACTCGGTCCTAGCACCTGAATCTTCACACGAGGTGCAGGGAGTAACGTGAATACATTAACTCATTAAGTAACAATTATAAATAAGGACTTGAATGCAGTGACGAGCATTTAAAAACCATGAAATTTCATAACATGAACACAGTGTAAGTAAATGAATCAAATCAGGAATTCAAATTCTGAATACTTCATGAAAAATACAATTTCCCATTAAAATCTCGTATCAAACGTTTTTTCCACATTATAAATAGAGGCTCAATGTAAAGAAGAGTGGAAACGGTAGTTTCATAAAAATAAGCCCCTCGAGCACAGTATCACTCACAAATAAGCCTCTCGGGCAAGCCTCTAAGTCACTCGTGACTCAACTCTCGTCAATCATCACTCACACTCTGTACTCATGCTCAATAGGTACCATATGATAACAGTTGCGGCATGCAACCCGATCCATAAATAGTCGGCTGCACTCGCTGAGGGTGAACAAATCAATATATATATATATATATATTGTTGTGGTGTGCAGCCCGATCCATATCATATAACGCTGTGGTGTGCAGCCCGATTCATATATCCTCACAATCACGACCTCGGCGTCACTCAGTCATCAACCTCACCAGCCACTCTTGAGTTTCTGTAAACTTTAGGGGACTCAGCCAAAACAATCTTTTTTCATATGTTTTAAAATAGAGTAGTAAAACTGAATCAAACAGTAAACAGGAAAAATTATGACTAAGGATATGCTTTCAAATCAGAATTGTGTGAGGACAATAGTAAAAATACCCCTGAGGGTCCAAACAGTTCGGCACAAGGCCCTAAACATGGCTTACAACCCAAAACATAGTAATAATCTCTATAATACGGAATAACATATGATTTCCAATCAAATACGCGGCTTAATAGTCGCTACAGGACGGACCAAGTCACAATCCTTACTGGTGAACACCCACACGCCCGTCATCTAGCATGTGTGTCATCTCATTTGTCAAAACAATATGAAATACCGGCGTTTCATACCCTCAGGTCTAGATTTACAATCGTTACTTACCTCAAACCAGCCAAAATCCTAACTCGCGATGCCTTTGCCTCTTGACTCGGCTTCCCATCGGTACGAATTTACCAAAATCAATACCATATCATCAATATGTTAAAAGAACAAAATCGACGCTAAAATTATCAAATTTACTAAAAAATCCCGAAACTGGCAAAACTCGACTCCCGGGCACACATCTCGAAATCCGATAAAAATCACAACACTAGAATCCTTATCCCCTCACGAGTCTATACGTACCAAAATCATCAAAATCAGACCCCAAATGGCCCATCAAATCCCCAATTTAAGCTCTCCAATTTCAAGCCCTAATCTTCAAAAATCATGGTTAAACAATGGAAGACTTAACTTTGTCCTTCTCACTCCAAAAACTAGTTTGGAAATTCATTGCATCTTTCAGCTACTCGTATTTTTTATTATAGGAGTTATTTCACAAAGAGTTATTAAGGGTTATAAATAATTGGCCTTACTGGATAGAATATGACCTTTCGATGTGGGCTCTGAGAAAAATGTTGCGAAAGAAAATTAAGGAAAATCCATGAACCAATTCCATCTTCTCAGTGGTTTAATAAAAGGGAAAAAGAAGGAAGACGAACCAAAAAGATCTCTTCTCTCTCCTCAAAGTAGCGATCAAGAGTGCACGCCGGCGACTGCCCTCCATGGCCTCCACGGCCGGCAGCCAACCCCCCTCCCCCCC
>ML330535.1:0-13240 GCA_005239505.1 Nicotiana paniculata | reverse complement strand
AAGAGAAGAGAAGAGAAGAAAAACTAAGTAGAATCCTCTTTCAACGTGGTGAGTTCCTCCGTCTAAGTTCCCAAACGAAAATCCCCCACTTTAATGTGATGTTTTTGGGTCTATTTATATGTTTAGGATGAACCCTCAATGTGTAAAAGACTTCTATTCCAACTTGGAAACACTTAAAACCCGTCAAAACACGATTTCTGGCCGTCTGGGGACCCTGGCGTTTGGGCTCTAAGGCCTGGGTAACGCCAGGCCCCCCCTGGCGTTAGGGCTCTAAGGCCTGGGTAACGCCAGCCCCCCCTGGTGTTAGGGGCTCTAAAGCCTGGGTAACGCCAGGCTGGGTCAGGCTGTTTGGCTCCAACGCCCGGCTATCGCCCGGGTGTCCCCTTTCGCGTAGTTTTCGACGTATTTGCATCCGTTTGGCCCCGTTTCCATTTCCAATTCACCTACACATAAAATGAACCCTATTAGGCACATACGACGTGTATTTTATCATTAAAGCACATAAAATGCAAGGTATATAATTCTTAAAATCATGAATTCTAGCCACACATCAATTAGCTAAGAAGTTTCTTCGCCACTCAGCCTCAGAACCATCTAACTCCAGATTTACAAACACTGATTCCATAATCGATCTAGTAATGATCATCTGTTTAGCTGATTTTCATGATACTGCACCACGACCAAAGGTGAATATATAACCACTAGTGGATTTTGTCTCACCTGAATCAGAAATCCAGTTTGCATCGTTGTATCCTTCTAAAGTAGAAGAAAATTCACTATATAGGATGTCATAATTCAAGGTTCCTCTCAAGTATTTTATTAGTCTAACTAATGCAGACCAATGTTCTCTGTTGGGATTATGAGTATTTTTATACTAAGTCTACACACAACATAAGCGATATCAAGCCTTGTAAAATTCATTAAATGCATCAGACTCCCAATAATCCGAGCATATTTAAACTGAGCAACTGGGTCACCAATATTCTTTTTCTATTGAGAGTTAGCATCAAAAGGAGTGCTCATAGGTGTGACATTAAAATATTCAAACTTCTTTAGAAATTTCTCTGTAATGATCTAAACGGTTGTTTTGAATATTTTAGCCCCGATCCCCTATTTATTGCCTCCTCTATGTTATATTGTGATTATGTGGCTTGGCAGGATATTTTATTTCGATTCGAGTGAATTTCGGAATGAAATGGGACATATTATTGAAGAAGAAACATGCAAATAAAGAAACAACAAATGTAAATGCCTATATTTAGTCCATATTTTTGTCTTATGATTTTGTGTTTTAAATTAATTATATTATGTGTAATAAAAAATCTGTGAAGAATTGGGGCAATTAGCTTTTGTTTCATCAATTGGGCCAAAATTATGCAAAATCAGAGGCCCAATTCGGCCAACCTGGTCCAATAAATGGCCTACCAAGACCTGGTCCAAAACGACGTAGCTTCATGATTAAACTACGTCGTTTCATTAAGTGATCCCAGACCAAATCTCATCCCTTCATCTTTCCCTTAATCAATGGTCATCATTTGATCTCTCCTCTTGGTATTTAAGTCCTAGATAGGCCAAAAATTGCCCCTTATTTCCCTTATCTCCTTTCTTCTTCTTCTTCTTCTCTCTTCTAACCCTCTCCTCTCATCTTCAAGACCTAGTCGCCGCCACCCAACTCCACCGGCGGGCGCCCTCCAATCCACCCCAAAACCGACACCAATGTCTTCCTCTCTTTTCCTTCTCTCCTAATCTGAGCCCCAAATCTTCTAAAAAACCTCTGAATTCCACGAAATCAAAACCCTAGATAGGCCGCTTCTACTTCCCTCTTCGTTTCCCGGCGAACCGGCCACTCCACCCTCATAAAAACTATATAAATGTGTACATCTCAAAGAGATATACACTTCCCCTACAAGCTCACCCAAAAAAAAAAAAAAACTCAACTCGCCGCTACCCGCTGTCGCCTCCTCTGCCGATTCACCGCCGTCACTGCCGCCCCTCAACCACCACTACCTCTCATCTCTCCCATCACATTAGCCTCGGGCGAGTTTTTTTTGTTGTCGATTTTCATTGAAACTAATCGTTTCGATGAGAATCAACAATAGAAGCTTGCTCGAGCTGTACCATTGTCCCGCTATATATCGCTGCCTAATAGCTACTACGCCACCATTGTTCGTCAGCTCAAATTGGGTAAACTCGAGTCTTAATGCTTTCCTCCGTGTTTTAAATTTTTTGTTTCCTTGTTGTTTGTTTATATTTTTGTTATTGTTAATCTGTGATTAAGTGATTCGTGTTAGTCTCATAAGCGATCGTCGATATTAGTCGTTACTTAATACTTTCGAATCATGTATTAGTTAGTGTTTTCTCTGTCATTACGTTTTGTTTAGTCAATCGGTTTTGTTAATCACCTTTTGAAATCCGATTAGCTATTTGTAGTTGGCAAAGTTCACTAATATTCTGTTTTTGTGATTGATTTTGGTATTTTGCTTTTGTACGAAATCTGTTAGTAATAAGTTACTTCTTGTTTAGTCTCATTTTTGATTTCGTGTTTCAGTCAACTTGATAGTTGTTTCATTATCAACATGTGTTCTACGTTGCCTTAGTTGTTAAGTTCCACTTTCATGTTTATTATCTCTAGTTTGTCTATGTTTAAGCTAATTAGTTTAAGGCCTTAACTACATGTTTTGTTTGTTTGTGGTCAATAATTTTTTTGTTAGTTTAATGGTTCAAGTCTAGTTATCTGATTTTTCACTTTCAAGTCTACTCTTTGTTTTAAGAAGTGTGTATCGCGGGTTCCTGGGCTCTCAAGTATTATTTTTTTTAACAATTGTTGGGAACCTATACTGTTGGTTCAAAGCAGAGGCGATATATTTTCAAATATGAGGTTATGTAGTAACAAAAGTAGCCTTTTTTTTTGTTACAACTAAATTGTAGAAGCATTTTTATCTTTATCCTAGCAACATACTTTTCCATGAGTAATTTAATATTAGATTACATTTTTAGATGTCATGGATTGTTTTCCTACTTTATGCCTTTGGTAAACTCTAAGTACTTATGGACTTGTTTTTTGGTTTCTGATAATAATGTCAAGTAGTTTTTTTTTTAATTATCAAAAGAAAAAAAAAACTGTTTAGAGTAAAGGATTAAGGGATATAAGCATGGTTTGATAGTTGCGCCGTGTATGTTATAAGCTTAGCTCAAATTGTTTAAAATTATGGTTAGGGTCTAATGTTAATCTAGAGAAGTATGAGCTTTGAACTTGAAAATTCATATAGGGACCCAGAGGATTCAATTCAATCAACTAAACCCAAAACTGGTCCCTATTATTTTAATAACAACAAGTCAATTTTTTTAAAAATAATCCTTCCATGCCCATTTTCTTACATACTTGGTGGACCAACAATTTCAGGCTTCTCAAATTTTAAATACTTGACTTGTCAAAAGGTTAATTTTTTTTTTAACAAATAATCTTATAATTTAATTCCCCCTTGATATTAACTTAACCGCTAGGCAACTAATATGTGCGCTTCGACTTTTCCATTCACGGACTCGCTTGTGTAGCGTGATATTTTAACTAACTAAATAATCTAATACCATATTAATTAGTCTTAGTTAATTTTTAATTTATATAATCCCCATAATCGCGGATTCGCTTGCGTAGCGCGATACTAACTTTAATAAGTTTCAAAAAATTAATTTTTCTCAAAGCACAAATAAAGTAATTTTTCCGAAGTAATAGCGCGCTAATAATCATTTGATTGCGGATTCGCTTGCGTAGTGCTGTTATAAGAAAAAATAATAAAATTTATCTCAGTCACACATTTGCTTGTGTAGTGTGGTTACAACATCTTATTAATCAAAATTTTCTTTAATTTTTCTAATAATCAAGATTTAAAGGCGGATAAGTAAGCATAGAAACTAATAAAGCACAGTTTATTCAGAATTAATTCAAGCCAAGTTTAAGTCAATAAAGCGACCGTGCTAGAACCAGTGGACTCGGAGAATGCCTTACACCTTCTCCCCGGTCAACAGAATTCCTTACCCGGACATTATTTTCACAGACCAATAATAAAAGAGTCAAATCTTCCTTAAATAGGGATTCAAACAAAAGGTGACTTGGAACACCCAAAAATCAATTTCAAGTGGCGGCTCTGAGCAATAAAATAATTCCTTTTTCAAAATTGTCACTTTAATTGGAAAAAATCTTCAACCCACAATAATCCAATAACACATATATTTCGGGGGTTGGAAAAAAGGGTGTGACAGCTCTGGCGACTCCGCTGGGGAGAACCCGAATTCGAGCTTGTACATATTGACTTTTTATTTGGCTTTTTTTAATTTTGTAAATATTGTGTTTCATTTTTGGCTAATGTGCTACATGTTCATTTTTTAAAGCTTTGATATTGTTGAACTGTACATATAAATTGTCTTCTTGCGTACCCCTCTGAGTCTTCTGAATACAACCTCGGGAATCGCGGATACGCGCCCCATTCTTTTGAGATAAAGTCGGTGGGCCTGGGCTCCCGGTGAAGGATTATTAGTCACCCATATTTAAGAATGGGGAGGGTCCAGTAGTTAAGTCGGAGAAGTATTGCTCCCGGTACGCTACCCCTTCCCAACTCGAGTTGTCCACTCGTTTTATGGCCAGTCCAGATACATCTCATCCTTTAGATTTTTAAACCTAGAAAAATAAGCCACATGCCTGGTCATCCCTAGTAGGATCATTTTGTTGCATCATGGGCATTTAACTTAGCGAAACTCGGCACAAGGGCCGGTTCCGTATAAGACAGGTATCCATATTGAGACCACCATGCTCACATATGTGCTACTTGCTGCATCATTTGGAAGGCTTGCTTGCATTTATTGACTGTCTTTAGAAATTAGTTGAGCGGAATATGAAAAAAAAGGATCATTCCCTAGTTTTGTACAAATGATTTGTGTTTACTAAATATAAAAAAAATTAAAAATTAAATTAAAAAAAAAAATCAAGTTTTGGTCCGAACTATGCAGGTTCGATTCTCAGTATTCCAGTGGGGTACGAAAGCAACCTTCATCGGGTTCAACCCCATTTTTTGTAAGAGTTTTCGAAATCAGTGTGTCCGGAATATTTTTCAGTTTCTTTTTTTTATTTATAAAATCGATAGTTTTGTTGTTTTTTGTCTTTTTCCTTGCTTTTGTATGAGACCATATTTTTTAATACAGCCTCAAAATTATTAATAGCTCTTTGGTAAATATAGCTAATATTTTTCCATTTTTGCCCCAATGTAAAACTATTTTTGTCGAAATAGCCTTAGAATCTTCCTCGGGAGTGCTGAAGGGTTATGTCCGTACAATATGGTTATTGTGCTCGTTTTAACACCTTTTACCATTTCGTCTTTATTTTTGACCATTTTGCCGGGACAACCTTTAAACCTTTCTCGGAAGTGTCTAAGTTTATTTTCGTAAAAAATATTTATTTCGTTTTTATCGTGTCATCCTTTGTTTTGGCCATTTTTGTCAGGTCAACCTTATAGTTTTTAAAAAAAAAGGGGTATCAAATGGGTGTTTTTCGTAAAAAATAAATTTTATTTGTTTATCCATGTGTCAGGATATTTTTACCAAGACAACCTTAATACTTTTCTTAGAGGTACCGAAGAGCCGTCTTTAGAAAAATAACCATCTCATCCCCTCATTTTTAATCATTTTTGTCCATGTCCGACCATTTTTTTTTTAGCTTTTCCTCCATAAGAAGTTTGTCTATTCTAAAGGTCTACTTAGTGTCATTGAGTTTAGATTAGGATTTGACCCCATATTTTTATCATCTAGGTACGATATGGATTCAGTTAATGGAAGACCTGACAAGAGGCTGAGAGATGAAGAGAACTTGCCGTTTAAGATGGTTGACAAAGTGCCTATATTATTGAAGCGATGGTGGAACAACATGGATGAGTTTGAGCAAGGAAAGATCAAGGATTATTTGAAAAACTTGGTAAACATCATGGAGATCGAGCCTAAACGAGAACTCATTGAGGCTTTGGTTTATTTCTGGGACCCAAAGAACAATGTGTTTCGTCTTAATGGGTTTTAAATGACTCCTACCTTGGAAGAGTTCGCTGAGTATACAGATCTGGGAAAAAAGAGTCGAATAAAGGACTTTTAGCTCCCAGGGATGTCACTGTTACCAAGTTCCTTGAGCAGATGTGGATTAGCCACACGAGATAGCACATGTGGCCCAGGGGCAGGTCCGCCTAGATTTCTTGTATGACAGGTACGGACACGAAAGGGGATTTTTAGAGTATGGGACGCTGGTTAACAAACAGAACCAACACATATGGCGAGAACACGGACAAAAAGCATTCATTGTAGCTTTCTTGGGGTGCATGGTCTTCCCAAGAGAGGATCGGAAGATCAACATTCAGTTATCTGGGATAGTCATGGCCATGATGAAAAGAAAAGATTCCTCCATTCTTCCTATGGTGTTAGAAGAATTCTTTTGCGCCTCGACCAGGTGTTGGGAAGGAAAAGGTTTCTTCGAAGGTTGCAACCTCCTGCTCCAGATGTGGTTCATGGATCATCTTTTATGTCGTCCTTATCAGGTAGACCACCGTACTTGTTGGGGTAATCATGTTCGCCAGTATAATGCAAGATTAAAAAGTGAGTGTGAGGTTTGCAGTTTTCCAGAAAGTGTCCAAGATTGGAGGGAGTACATCCACTCCTTAACAGATGATCAGATTACATGAAACTATCCTTGGTTCACCGCAGAATATGTCATCTATAAGTTATCTTGCCATCCATTTATGATCTTGATGGGGCTTCGCGGTTATCAACAATATGCTCCCATGAGAGTTCTTCGTCAGTTGGGTCACAAGCAGATAGTGCCCTCGGTAGAGGCTATGGAAAACTTTATTTGGGAAGAAACATCAGAGGATCCCATTCGTGAAGCTTATGCTCAACGTGTTTGGAATGGCACTAAGATACTCGAGCGTGGCACCATGGTGGCAGATAGAGAACGAGGTGAGATGAATCCTTCTTACCTTGAGTGGTTTTATAATAAAGATGCTCCCGCAGATAGACCAAGCGCAGTCGTGAAGAGCACCGCAGAGTGGGAGGCTGAGATTCAAAACAGAGTTGGGCTAGCTATGGAACAGATGAAAAGAGATTATGAACCTGCCTTCAGAGCACTGCAAGAAGAACTCGACATCGTTAAAGTAGACAGGGATTTGCTATATGATGCTTTTGAGAAAGAGAAAGCTCAGTGGGCATGAGAGAAATAAGCACTCAAAGCCCAAGTTCGGAAGAAGAACATATCCACAACCACTTAGAACAAGGAAGAGAGAGAAGCCCAGTTCAGGGTAGTCCGTGATCATGATCGCATGAGTTACGCTTCACTAATCCAGAGCCTAAGGGATCAGTTAGAAGGAGTTGAATCAAGTAAGGAGCGCCAGATCACCGAGTTTGAAATAGAAAGACACCACTACCAAAAGGTGATCAATCGGTTAGAGGGGGAATCAGCAGAAGCTCGGCGTCAGAGAGATATGGCCTTGGAGCGCGAGCGTGATGCGGTGGATCTAGCCTAAACTCATGGTCAACAAATCAAGAGTTGTATTTGGCTCAGGAGCACATTAAGGGAAAGATCCTCGAGGTAGCCACATATACCTCTCGAGCTTGCAAGAGTTGTCAGGGAATGACGCCCGAACGATTTGCTGAAGTATCATTGAACGTCGCTCGTCACATATCTGCAGATTTAGAGAGGATATACCGTGATGTTGGGGGTCACCCACAGGAATAAGTTCCATCACTACAACGATGCTGTTGGATTCTCCCGCAAAGATCAGGGTCTCTTTATCTGGCAGTCCAGTTTGATTGTTCATTTGTTGTCATCGAGTCTGTAAGAGTCTTAGGTATGTTAAGTCTTGTTATGTTTCTTTTTAACTTCAAAAGTCTGTTTTTGAGTCGAATTTAGTCTTGTTTAGATGTTCGTGTCTATGTAATATTTGTCTTCGGGTCTTGTATTAAAAAAAATAAAAAAAAATAAAAAGATGTTCATTTTGTAAAAATAATATATATATCGTGCCCCTGAACTACGTAATGATATGATTCATGCGGCAACATGATACATAGGCAACCCCTAAAAGGTTCAATCAAAATATTTCAATAACTCTAAAATGAGGGAGCAAAATAGGCAGTTGAAAAGAAAAGCGGAAAAAATGAGAAAGAGAAAAAAAAGAGAAGAGAAAAGGAAAATTTGAGAGCACCAATAAGCAGCAACCTCAAAAGCCGGGATGAAACATGAAGCCTTCCAAAAGCATGTTAGAAATGATGACAATGTTAGGAACCTGGCATATTACGAGTGATTCATATGTGTAAAATGCTTAACGATAACACGTTTGTTGCAAGTTCAGTCAGTAAGCTTAAGGTGGTTGGTTTGTGGTGAAACTGGAAACACATCATTACTTCACCAGATCTAAAGGGAAGGTATCAATGGCTAATAATGATGAAATCGAGTTGGTCAATGATGACCCCCATGGACAGTCAGTTGAGCAAGAGTCGGAGGAAGTGAGAAGATTAAAACAACAACTGTCGGATGTATATCAAGCTTGGGTCTCCGGTTAGCCTCCACCTCAGGGTCCCTCAGAAGGAACTTCTACCGTACCCCTGGCTACTCAACCACCTTTCCATGCAACAAGTGATCACATTCTACCACCAGGGTACGTGCCAAACTACAACATTCATGCCGCCCCTAGTACCTCTAATGTGCGACCTCCAGCCGCACCAGTCAGGAACACCCCTCTTGTCGTGTCTGGCGCACCGGTATATACAATCCCGCCACCACAACCTGCGATGATGACTGACAACGAGCCACCGTCTCATGCTTATGATGGACAAGACTACTCTTCAAATGTGTCTTTCAGGGTCTCGGATTCATACAACCAGACTCCTCAGTACGAGTCCCCGGTGGAAAATGAAAAGCCTGCCTAGACAGTTGAGCCAGATGAGATGGCCAGGAAGATGAAAAGTCTTGAACAAAACATAAAGAACATTCAAGGACTAGGCGGTCACAAAAGTGTATCTTTCAGTGATCTATACATGTTCCCTCACATTCATTTTCCGCTAGGGTTCAAGACCCCAAAATTTGAGAGGTATGATGGACACGGCGACCCCATTGCCCACTTGAAAAGGTACTGCAACCAGCTGAGGGGTGCAGGTAGAAAAGAAGAATTGATGATGGCTTATTTTGGGGAAAGTCTTGCGGGGGTAGCCTCAGAATGTTTCATCGACCAAGATATCTCTCACTGGCATGTCTGGGACGACATGGACCAGGCCTTCATCAAACAATTCCAGTACAACATAGATATTGCACCAGATCGCAATTCCCTGTCTAATATGAAGAAGAAGCCGACTGAAAGCTTTAGGGAGTATGCAATCAAGTAGAGAGAGCAAGCTGCTAGAGTCAAGCCACCCATGGATAACCATGAGTTGATCGCTGTTTTTCTGGAGGCCCAAGAGCCTGATTACTTTCAGAACATGATGTCCGCAATGGGTAGACCTTTTGCAGAGGCAATCAAAATAGGGGAAATGGTCGAAAATGGCCTCAAGACTGGCATAATTGTAAGTCAAGCTACTCTCAAAGCCATACTCATTCTATCCAAGATGGGTCGGGAAATTTTGCAAATAAAAAGAAGAGAGATGAGGGATCCATGATGACTTCGGGATCCAGGGAAGTTCAAAGGGGGGCACCGCACCCTTATGTGCAAGTTCAGAAGGGGAAATCCAGCTACCCTCAACATTATTATCCTCCGCCAATTCCTCAATACTCTGTGAGCCCACCATAGTACACAGTGTTCAATGCTCAGCATTATGCCCGACCTCCCAATCAGCAAGTACGGGCACCAGCTCTAAGGATCCCACGACCTCAGCAGCAAAATTTTTGGGCACCCTACAGTGCTCGTCCCAGGCAGGATTATGGTCGAGAGCAAAGGCCGGCAGAAAAATTCACCCCATTGGCTGAATCATACTCTAGTTTATTCCAGAAGCTGAAGTAAATAGGCGTGATTGGACCCATCGCTCCCCACCATATGCATCCTGATTCACATGGATTTCAACCAAATGCTAGATGTGAATATAATTTAGGGGACCCGGGGCATAACACTGATGACTGCTGGACTCTGAAAAGAGCCATAGAAAGACTAATTGCTGAAAAACTGATTGTGGTGACAAATGACGAGGACCCTCCTAATGTGACCAACAACCCCTTGCCAGTACACAATGATGTCCACTTTGTGGGAATGATTGACCGAGATCAAGAATACAAGCCGGCTGGTCGAGTAGAAATGACATCAGGAGCCATTCAAGAAGGAACGGGTCTAAAAGTAAGTCCAAGCCGAGATGCACCATTGATTGTGAAAGGCGCACAGATCTCAGAGAAGGCAACTTTATTTGTTCCAAAAAACTCGAGGTTAGAAGTTCGCTCCAATGTTCCAAGCCCAAGGTTGTATGTCCTTGGAGGCCACCCCATCGCAAGGCAGAACCAGGGCGGTACGGAGGGTACAACTGAGCCAATCATAATCAAACATGTCGTGCAAGCCCCTGTGAAAAACACGAAGACCATTCCTTGGAACTACAACAAAACTGTGATGACTTACAAAGGCAAGGAAATCATAGAAGAAGTGGGGGAAACTGGAGGTTTGACTCGATCGGGAAGGTGCTACTCTCCAGAAGAGTTGAGGAAGGCCAAGCAAATCAGAGAAATCCCATTGCCAATAAAGAAACCAGTCACTGAAGAAGAGGCCGAAGAGTTTTTGAAGAAGATGAAAGTTCAGGATTACTCAATCATTGACCAGCTGAGAAAGACTCCTGCCTAAATTTCTCTACTATCTCTGCTCGTATATTCAAAAGAGCATGCTCGTGTGTTAATCAAGATCCTGAACGAGGCACATATCTCAGAGAAAACCACAGTGAATCAGTTAGAGAAGATGGCTAACAGATTTTTTGAGGTNNTTTGCACTTGACTGTTAAATGTGAGGGGCACTACGTGAAACGAGTCATGGTTGATGGAGGCTCGAGCGTAGGTGTATGCCCTCTCTCTACCTTGCAAAGCATGAATATCAATACAGACAGAATCCGACCCAGCAATGTCCGTATCCGCGCTTTTGATGGCTCCGCGAGAGATACCATTGGGGAGATCAACCTCACCATGATGATTGGGCCGGTGGACCTCAAAATTGTCTTCCAAGTAGTGGACATGGACACTTCTTATAACTTTCTTCTTGGAAGGCCATGGATCCATACGGCCCGAGCTGTGCCATCCACTTTGCATCAAATGCTCAAATTCGAACATGACAGGCAAGAAATTATTGTTCATGGGGAAGACGATTCGTCCGTTTATAAAGACCCGTTAATCCCCTATATTGAGGTACGAATCCATTGTCTACCAGGCTTTTGAAGTGGTTGCTGCAGACCATGTTGAGGAAGGAAGGCCCATTCTGCATCCTCGTCTTTCTGCCACATTTTTAATGGTAGCGACACTCATGCTGAGACAAGGTTATGAGCCAGGAAAAGGCTTGGGTATCATTGCAAGGAATTTCGTTGCCTATTTCTCCGTTCAGTAACCAGGGTAATTTTGGTTTAGGCTTCAGGACGACACAAGCAGACGAAGGCAAAGCCAAACATCGCAAAAATCACGGATGGGTCTTGCAACAACCAATCCCTCACATTTTCGACACTTTTATCGAGCCGCGACTCCAAGTAGGTCAACATTCCTCGGCGCAGGAAAACATTGATGAAATTGCCATGGATTTAGCCAGATATTTTCTGAAGTGAATATGATCCAGGCAGGTGAAGGCACTAGTCGTGCCGATGTGCAACTAATTGGCCCAGATACCATGCTCAACAATTGGGAAGCAACTCCTCTCCCCACAAGGAAGGAGTCTTGGTAGTTTGCTTTTGCAGTTTCTTTTTGTATTTTGGGTTGCTTTCAGGGTTGTAATCCAAACATCTCAGTATTTGTTTTGTTTTGATGTTAACCCTTCTATCCTTTCGAATTCAATGAAATGCAGTTCAGTTTCGTATTAAAATTTTGTATCCTTTCGTTCCCTAATTCAGTCATTTTGTTTCCGNTAATGCATCAAGAGGTTGAATATGACGAAGATGAGGCTGTTGAGGAAATAACAAGAGAGTTGGAACAATTTGAAAATAAGCATAAGCCCAACCTCAATGAAACTGAGTCCATTAATATCGGGGGTCACGAAAAAGTTAGAGAAACAAAGATAAGCATTCACACTGAACAATAAACCAGAGATTCCTTAATTCAACTCTTATTTGAATACAGAGATATATTTGCTTGGTCTTATGATGATATGCCGGGTTTAAGTGTTGATATAGTGGTTCATAAGCTTCCCACGTATCCTGATTTTCCACCAATCCAACAAAAGCAACGAAATTTTAAAACGAACATAAGTGACAAAATCAAAGAGGAAATAATGAAGCAGTTGAGCGCCAACATGGTTAGAGCTGTCAGATACACCACCTGGGTGGAAAATGTTGTGCCCGTTCCAAAGAAGGATGGAAAAACTAGAGTCTGTGTTGACTACAGGGACCTGAAAAAGGCAAGTCCAAAGGATAATTTTCCTTTGCCAAACATCCACATCCTTGTAGATAATTGTGCAAAGCATGAGATACAATCGTTTGTGGATTGTTATGCTAGGTACCACCATATTCTAATGGATGAGGACGACGCAGAAAAGACCGCTTTCACCACTCCATGGGGTACTTATTATTACAGGGTCATGCCATTCGGTTTGAAGAATGCAGGGGCAACTTACATGAGGACCATGACAACCATTTTCCACGACATGATGCACAAAGAGATAGAAGTATATGTCGATGATGTCATCATAAAATCAAAGACACAAGTTGATCACGTGCGCGATTTGAGAATGTTCTTCGAACGGCTTCGAAGGTACGACATGCGAGCCCATTTTTAAGTTGCTGAAAAAGGATGTTGCTATCAAGTGGACAGAGTGATTGCCAAAAAGCTTTTGATAGGATCAAAGACTATCTGTCAAAACCCCCCGTACTAGTCCCACCTGAACCTGGTAGGCTTTGGTTTTTATATCTATCGGTGATGGATAATTCCTTTGGATGCGTTCTGGGGCAACTTGATGCGACATGAAAAAAGGAACAGGCAATCTATTATTTGAGCAATAAATTCACCAATTATGAGGTTAAGTACACCCTTTTGGAAAGGACGTGTTGTGCCTTGACTTGG
>ML330533.1:0-50680 GCA_005239505.1 Nicotiana paniculata | reverse complement strand
AATGCATAAGAAATACGTTAATAAGATTTTCTCAGAATGTCATAAAAATCAATATGCCTTTCGAATAAACATTATCAAATATGTATTCTTCTGGCACCCATGAACAGAAGATAATAATAATTCACATGGGGAATCAAGAATATAGACACCCCTAGTATTTCTATGAATAGAGTAATTTATGAAAATTGTGAGTTTGCTCGTTTCTTCAGTATAATTTGGATCATGCCAAAAAAAAAGAACGAATGTCCTTAACATACATGTTCCTGGAATTATTTGAGCGAATCTACTTCTGCGAAATATGGACGAAATTCACACTTGGACGAACTTGAAATTTCGGACGAATTTATTCTGCTTCTAACATTTTTTTGAACGAAATGTTGGCTAAGGATTGAATTGTTGAATGCTTGAAATTGAACGAAATGTTTCTGCTCTCTCACGTTTTTGGTTTTAAAAACCAAGGATAGAATGCAAGAGATGTTTGATCTTGAATGAAGTGTTTTCTAATTCACAAATCTTCAAAATAATGGTCATTAGTCTTATTTGCTAAGACTCAAATCTTAGTCATTTCATAATTAGCCATCTGTCCAAAAGTGACTACTTAGTCACTTCCAATTTCGTGGCTTCTTGCCACGTGGGGTGGGGGTGGGATATTAATTTTTATCCACTTATTAGTTAACTGGTAATGTCCTGTTATCCGGTAATTAATCAATTACCCGCATAATTTATGAATTGTCACAAATTCCTTAAAATTCTACTGATTTTTTTAATATACTTCATATATACTTTATACATTATACTACCGTGGTCATATGGTACCTTTCATGGTACTAGTTCATAATTATCGGGTATTATCGCTCGACCCGTATTTTATTCCAAATTGGTCATTTTCAACGAAACTCGTTTTCTTTAATCGTGTACCCCTTTATCCTTCATAACACTTATTTATCGCTTGTTATAAATAGCATAACTACATTAGCCTCAAGATAATCTCATCCCCGAGACTACATCGATTAACTGAAGGCGAAACTTTTAACGTACGAAAACGCGAGATGTAACATCCTTCCCCTCTTATAAACATTCGTCCTCGAATGTTCAACTCCCCGTGATTTATATAAATTTGGCAGGGTCACCTTTGTAACAACACTACTACCAATTCTCCTTGTAGAAGATTAATAATCCAACATAACACAGAACCACAATTATCAATAACAACAATGGCCTCTCACGACCAATGACAATAACCAAAAAACGAATTTGTACACGTACCTTATGGTTATGATGTCTCAGTCGGAAACTTCTCTGGAGGAGGAAATAAGTAGGGATATCTAGACTTCATGTCTTCCTCGGTCTCCCAAGTCATTTCTTCCACCTTGTTATTCCTCCAAAGTAATTTCACGGAGGCTACCTCCTTATTCCGCAGCTTGCGGATTTGTCGGTCTAGGATGGCAACAGGAATTTCTTCGTATGAAAAGTCCTCTGTAATCTGTACATCACCCGTGGGCAACACTCGGGTAGGATAGCCAATACACTTTCGTAACATAGATACGTGAAAAAACGGATGGATAGACTCCAATTCCGTGGGCAATTATAACTCATAAGCTACTTGGCCCACTCTCCGAATGATCGTATAAGACCCAATATATCGTGGGATAAGTTTTCCTTTCTTGCCAAAGCTCATCACACCCTTCATACGTGACACCTTTAAGAATACCCAGTCATCAACCCTGAACTCTAAATCTCGCCGTCGCATGTCAGAATATGAATTCTGACGACTCTGAGCCTTCAATAGTCGATCTCGGATAAGCTTTACTTTTTCAATGTCTTGCTGAACCAGCTCTGGCTCATGTAATCCAGATTCTCCAACATCGAACCACCATATTGGCGACCTACTCTTCTGTCAGTAAAAAGCTTCGTATGGAGCCATCTGAATACTAGAATGGTAGCTATTATTATATGCGAACTCAATAAGCGGCAGATGATCATCCCAGATACCTTTGAAGTCCATCACACAAGCTCGTAACATATCCTCCAGTGTATGAATAGTACGCTCAGCCTATCCATCTGTCTGGGGATGAAATGTTGTACTAAGACTTACTTGAGTCCCCAATCCTTTTTGAAAGGACCTCCAGAAGTTAGCTGTAAATTGAGCTCCTCTATCCGAGATAATAGATATAGGGACACCATGCAGTCGTACTATCTCCTTAATATAAAGCCTTGCATAATCCTCTGAGGAATATGTAGTTCTAACGGGCAGAAAATGGGCTGACTTATTAAGCCTATCAACAATCACCCATATCAAATCGAACTTACACTGGGTATGAGGTAAACCTACGATGAAGTCCATATTGATTACTTCCCATTTCCAAGTCAGAATCTCCATAGCTTGCAATAACCCACCGGGTTTTTAATGTTCAATCTTAACCTGCTGACAGTTAGGACATTAAGCAACAAATTCTGCTATCTCTTTCTTCATTCCGTCCCACCAATATACTTCCCTGATATCGTGATACATATTTGTTTCTCCTGGATGGATAGAATAACGAGAGTAGTGAGTTTCTCCCATAACCTGCCAACGCAGCCCTGCAACATTAGGCACACACAATCTCCCTTGATATCTGAGGACTCCATCTTTTGTAATTTCAAGTGGTGTCTTCTCCTTCTAAAGATTCGTATCCCTATAATGAACTAACACAGGATCCTCATACTGGAGTTCCTTCACTTCAGTTACTAAAGAGGATGTTTCCGTATCTTGAATAATAATTCCAATATCCCCTGAGTCCAGTAACCGAACCCCAAGACTAGCTAGTTGATGAACCTTATGGGCTATTCCCCTCTTTTCTGGCTGTAACTACGACAGGCTACCCATAGATATATGGCTGAGGGCATCGGCTACTACGTTCGCCTTCCCCGGATGGTATAAAATATCAACGTCATAGTCTTTAAGTAGCTCCAACCATCTCCTTTGACGTAGATTCAATTCCTTTTGCTTGAAGATGTACTGGCGGCTCTTATGATCCGTATAGATCTTAACATGAATGCCATACAAGTAGTGCCTCCACATATTTAGTGCATGAATCACTGCGGCTAACTCTAAATCGTGAGTCGGGTAGTTCTTCTCGTGCTTCCTTAGTTGTCTATAAGCATAAGCCACAACCTTACCATGCTGCATCAGCACACAACCCAACCCAACGCCTGAAGCGTCACAATAGATAATGTAACCATCGGTCCCTTCTAGGAGCGTTAGAAGTGAAGTTAATTTGTCCCTTAAGGCCTGGAAACTCCGTTCGCAAGCGTCAGTCCATTGAAACTTTGCTCCCTTCTGAGTCAACTTTGTCAAAGGTGCTGAAAGGGAAGAAAATCCCTCTACAAATCTCCTGTAATAACCTGCCAAACCAAGAAAGCTACGGACCTCCGTCGGTGTTGTGGGTCTAGGCCAAGTCTTTATTGCCTCAATCTTTTGTGTATGCACCCGGATGCCTTCACCCGAAACGATATTCCCAAGAAAAGCTACAGAGTTTAACCAGAATTCACACTTAGAAAATTTTGCATACAACTTCCCTTTTTGTAGAACTCTGAGCACAGTATGCAGATGATCTGCATGCTCAACCTCTGAATGAGAATAAACCAATATATCATCGATAAATACAGTTACGTACAGATCTAAAAAGGGCCTGAACAAACGGTTCATCAAGTCTATAAATACTGGTGGGGCATTGGTCAAACCGAACAGCATAACACGAAACTCAAAATGCCCATATCTGGTCCTGAATATTGTCTTCGGAATATCGTCCTCTTTAACCCTTACCTGATGGTACCCGTACCTCAAGTCTATCTTTGAAAAACACTTGGCACCTTGCAACTAATAATATAAATCGTCAATCATCAGGAGCGGGTACTTATTCTTGATCGTCACCTTATTCAATTGTCTATAATCAATACACGTCCTTAAGGAACCATCTTTCTTCCTCACAAATAACACAGGTGCTCCTCAAGGTGATGTGCTAGGTCTGATAAAGCCTTTGTCAAGAAAGTCCCTTAGCTGTTCCTTTAACTCTTTTAGCTCCGCGAGGGCCATCCTATAGGGAGGAATAAATATTGGATGAGTATTTGGTAGCAGGTCAATGGCAAACTCAATTTCTCGCTCTGGCGGAAGACCTGGAAGCTCATCGGGAAAAACATCGGGAAACTAATTCACCACCGGGATGGACTGAATGGTTGGTGACTCCACTTCCACATCCTGAACCCGAACTAGGTGATAAATACAGCCCTTTATGATCATCTTCCTGGACTTGAGATAGGAAATGAATCTTCCTCTCGGCGATGCCGTATTACCTTTCCACTCCAAAATAGGCTCCCCTGGAAATTCAAATCGGACTATCTTTGATCTACAATCAACGTTGGCATGACAAGAAGCCATATAACATCAAATTCTACCATATCTAACTCGATTAAGTATGTTATACCATGAACTACTATTATACAACCCCTATATACTTGCTTAGCTATCACTGAGTCCCCAACAGGTGTAGACACCTCAAAAGGCTTAACCAATTCAGGTTTTATTTCAAACTTACTAGCAACCAACGGAGTAACGTATGATAAGGTGGAACCTAGCTCAATTAGTGCATATACATCATATGAGGAGACTGATAATATACCTGTAACAACATCATACGATGACTCCTGGTCCTGTCGTCCTGCCAACGCATAAATGTGGTTCTGAGGACTGCTCGAGCTAGATGCTCCACCTCTGCCACCACCACAACTCATTGATGCTTGTGAACTTTGCCCAGGCGGGCGTACTGATGATGACGAACCAGCTACAGATCCCGCTGGCTGAGTTATGCCTGCATCACCTCCTCATCAAAAAATCCTTCATAACGTGGCCCAGATAACCACAAGCATAACAAACACCTAATCCCATACGGCACTGCCCGGTATGCTGTTTACTACATTGAGCACATCGTGGCAAGGGCGGCCTCATCTGATTTGACTCACCCCTACACTGAGAACCTGAGGTCCTGGAATTATGACCAAACCATGAATATGCGAAACGATCAAATCTCTTACCGCCAAACTGAGGGGGCGTGCTAGCCGATGGCTGGGCTGGATACCTCGGGTACTGCTGCCTCTGACCATCTCGAAACTCACCAGAAGAACCCGAAGACCTCGCTCTCTTACTCTGGGCCCTATCATGCTCACGATCGGCCCTCTGTTTCTGTTTACGCTCCTCTACACTCAGAGCGTAGGCCTGTATACGAGAAATATCCATGTCTGGCTGAAGTGAGACCGACATACAGTCGTTAAGTAAATGAGGCTCTAATCCCATCACGAACCGGTGAACCCGATCCTCCATCTTGGATATAATAGAGGGAGCATACCTAGCCAACGAATCAAACTGAAGACTATACTCCCGAACACTCATGTTACCCTATCAAAGGGTCAAGAACCTATAAACACTGGCCCGCCTAAAACCTGGTGGCAGATAATGACGAAGAAAAGCTTCTGTAAACTCCTGCCATACTGCTGGAAGGGCATCCTCACCTCCGGACAATTCCCAAGACTCGTACCAATTTTTGATACCCAATTATTTCCCAAACTATTTTTTAACTTGCATATATACCTTCAAAATCAGGTTTCCATAACAATTGGTATTTTTCTATAATTAAGCATATTTTTATCAAATCATCCAGTGTTTTCATTTCTAATAATTAATTATAAATTGCATTACAAATGATTTCAAAAACATTTCTTGACTTAATATATTATTTTTAATCCTATTAAGACCAAATTATTTCATAATTAGCTAGATCGGCACTATTTGACTATAATTACAATAACTTTGCAATTATAGTCTAATCATATGTTTTATGCTATTTTGGCCCAATAATTAGTCATTTTATGTTTTAAATACTAATTAACAATTTTAATTTACTCTATTAAGCATCAATTTCATTTTTTATAATTATTAGCCAATTTTATAAATTATTTATCTATTTTATGGGGTATTTAACAATTAGCCACTTTTAATATTAATCCTAGCCTAATTAATCCGGACCCCTAACCCATTAACTAGCCCAAACTAACCAATACCAATTCCCAAATTACCCGACCCAATCCCCATTCCAATCTGAGCCGTTGATTATTTCAAATCAACGGCCCAGATTCACCCTTTCCATTAATAACCCTAAACGGCTACCCCNCCCCCCCCCCCCCCCGTATCTCATTTTTTCCCCTTTGATTTCTCACTCCTCCATCTCTCTCAACTCTCTCATCTCTCTCTCTCTAAAACTCTCCACCTACTGAGCCCTGTCCCTCCCTTCTCCGGCCATCTCCTCGCCAGAAACCATGGAGGTTTCACCTCTCACCAGCCTTATGGCTCCATCCTTTGCCTTGTGTCACCGTTTGGGGGTTCTCAAGTGAACCAGAGGCAGTTCGACTCCCATCTCCGGTCTCATGCCATCTTTTATGCCATCTATGGCCGTTCGACTAAGATCTATCACCCTCCAGTTTTGCTTTGTTCGATTCCTCTGTTGTTAAAAGCCCCAAATTTCTGGGTTCAATCTGTGAGTCCGAGTTTATTTTGCAACATTGTTTACCTATTCTAGCATACTACTGTACTTTCGTGTATATTCTATGTGCTCTTGTGATTTCCTTCTCTAAATCACTATTAGGGTTTCTGATTCTTTGTCGCTTATACCTAAACCATGCTTGTCTAACTGGTTCCTTTAATTACTTGCTATTTTTTGGGATGAATCCTTAATTTCATGATTAGGGTTTTTGATTTTTGCTTAGTATATGATATTCCATTCAAATCGATACTGTTTTAGCATTTTGAAATTCTGAATAAGTATGTTTAGTACTTTATTGATTTTTCACATCATACTCTTTACTGATTTTCGAGTATTTCCCTAAAATTGTGATATTTTACTTTGAGTAATACTGATTGCCTGACTTTGAGTATTTCCTTATTCGTGTGATATTTCCTTGATTGAAACTGATTCCTTGTGTTTTGAATCTCACTCGAGATTTTCTTGTTGATTTCCAGAATTCTCTCTTGCCTTATTTCTATGAATAAACATGTTGTCAATTAGTTCTTATACACTTTCCTTAATTAGGATATTCTGTATTTAGTCTTAATCACATGCTCTATACTTCTACTACTACGTATATGTTAAAATCAGATCTCAATTGATTTCTTTCCTTGTTTATCAATGTTTGTTACTGTTGAACATTGACTCCTTAATTAAAGGGAGTACTTATATTAATTGGATTCTAATTAGAGTTTATTTCTATAATTATGCTAAACTAGTACTTGTTACCATATTCTCTGCCTATTTTCAAAACTATATATATTTTACTCTCTCATTAGCATAAGATACGAATAAATACTATTATGAACTCTCTTACACACACACATATTCTCTATTTTTATTCTTTCTGGTTACTTGCTATTCTCAGTCGGCTGCAAGCCAAGACCGAGCAACTATACACTCTACTGCTCTGCACTCTACTATTCTTCACTCTACTGCTCCTCACTCTGCACTTATTCTCCTTTAACTGGTATGTTTTCAGTTTAACTTAAAGCTTCAAAACAACATGTTTATTTTGGTATTGCAGTTCCTTCTATTTCTACTATGCCTTTACTTATGGTTCTGTTGTGTACCCTACAATTAGCATGTCTACTTTCACTTTACTAGTATTATTTTGTAGTTGTCTTATCCTCCCTTAGATTCAGCATGTTATCTCCCCTAGCACACCCCTCAATCTGATTCTATTAGTTTCTGGCCTGAACCTCTTTATGAAGAAATTGTTTCTGTGGTTGTTAAGTTCTGTAATACCTTAGTACTTCTCTGGTGCTAACTTTTATGTGAATCTATACATATGTGTGTCTTATTTTTCCCCTACCCCTCAGTCCCTGCTTGTGAGTGTTAAAACTAATTTGGCTCTTGTTTCTTGTTCTATGTGTACTGTTCTGATCCTGAGACTCTGATTGTCTTACCCTCTTCCCTTTCAAATTGTTTTCACTGAGTAACACTCTTGTTCTTCAAAACTTATTTCGAACAAGTTATTTTCAGAAACTGTTTTTCAACTCAACTCTCTCGAACTATGTCAAGCACTCTCACATATACTCTTAGACATTAGGTTTTTCCCCTCTTGTGTGAGCATTGCCTTGGGACCCTTGAGCTCCCTCTGAACTTTGACACACGAGAGCTGGCCTTTCCACACTGCACTTACTCAGTATGGTTATAGAAATCGAGGTGTGAGCACTGCTCGGGATCCTTTGAGATCCTTAGGGAACTCTGATACACCTGGATTATATGAAAGGCTGTGAACATCAGTGGCATTGAGGCATTCTGGAGATTCTGGGCCTATCAGTAGGCTCCCTATAGTGTAACTTCTTATTTTCTTATTCACTTATGTAATTTATTAATTATTTGTAAATAACTATGGGGATGGATAGTGAAAAGGGAAAAGGGTAGTTATGCATGTTATAAATATTAAAGGGTAGAAACCATGCTATTAGGCTTACATTCCTTATTTGCGCAATAGAAATCATGTTTAGGATCAACATGTGCAAAGCATATCATTCATTAGAAATCATGATATTTAGGCTTTATGAACACTGTTTCGGCATCTTGTTTCAGTACTGTCATTCATCACTTAGAAAATTCTATGATAGGGTAAATAATGTTAATAATTGGTATCTTCTGCAATCATATTTCATATTGCTATGCGCACTTAGAAATCTTGTCCCTAGGATAACACTAACAAACATATCATCTCTGCATATTCTAGAAATCATTTTTAAACGCTGTAATATTTGTGCATATAGAAATCCTGCTTAGGATTCTGCATATACATCATTCTGCATCTCCGTGCATTAGATACCATGTCTTTAGGATTTCATTTATATTTTCTTAAGCATGCTTAGGCTAAATATGAATGCATAAAAAGAAATAAAACAATTTTACTCAGTTTTTACAATCAACTGGCAATAATTCTGTGTGCTAAACACCTAGAATAGCATGTTTAAACAACCTATACTATCTCACACATCAGCAAGCCTTAGGTGACCAAACTGTTAAAATTGGAAATCTGCCTTCTTTGTGTCTGCTGCCTAATTCTCAACAGGTTTTAAATTCATAAGCAAACTGATTAGGCCTTTCTGAGTAATACAACAAATCCGCTATCTGCTTATATTCTAAAATCACTTAGATACCATGTTTTAGGATCTGAATCAAAAGACCTTAATTGTGTATGAGTCATGTTGTTTATGTGTACTGTGTGTGGAGGTACTTGAGCCTTTTCCTGTTTGTATGTTTATCCCCCTTAATTGCAGTCCTAAATGTTTCTTGTTTATCGCTTAGTGTTTTGCCTATAAACCTGAGGGTCTGCCTAGCACCTCCCTTATAGGATAGAAGTCTTAAATTCCTCCGGGACTGATAGGAAGGGACGGGTAAAAGCATGCAATAGAGGTCGTTGACCAACACTCACTCTAATTACCTTTACGGGGTGGGAAAGGGTAGATATGGATATGATGACATGTGCGCTAATACCACGTGTATCCCATCTTTGAGGAGTGATTACCGGGTATTGTACTGATATGATCCATATTATTATAAACCTAGGATACCCTTTATATGCTTAGATCGTAATCCTTTCAAAATCTAACCTTATTTACTATTTTAAACATCTGCATGCTTAAGACTTAAATCCCCTATTATTTGAGCCTTTATTTGTTTCTTTGCTAAGTTGACAAATTCACAAAAGTTGTTTGGCGGGGAACCACACTTGTGGATCCTGAGGGGTGCCTAACACCTTCCTCTTAGGATAATTTCAAGCCCTTACCCTATCTCTGGTTAACAACATAGTTGTAAATGAACCCTTTTGGTGTCCTAACGCACCTTTAAAAATCGTTATGTGGCGACTCTCAAAAACACAAAACCCTTTCTCAAAAGGAAAGAGTTGTCCCAACTGAATGTCATAAAACCGATCTCTATGAGGAAAGAAGGGGCGCGACTGCATGGAGACTCTGCTGGGGAGTTTCAGGATTTTACCATTTTCAAATTGCTTTGTGAATTTGTACCTCTTCCGATTTTCCTTATGTGAAATTACTTGTCTATTTATTTAAGCATTTTTTTTTCTTCAAAAGTAACTGACATGTTTTTTCTTTATCCTTCCTTTGTAACCGCTTTTAAATTATAAACTGCTGTATTTACTGCTTTCCCAACGTGCCAATACATGACAACATATTTTTAATTCTTATTCATTATTGCATAATCATACTCAACATTCATACTCCACTCGTGCCAAACAAAATATATAGCAACGCTTGATGAGTGGTTGCGCTCTTCCTATATTATTACCCCCTAAATTCGGAGAGGCTTATTTACGGTAAAACTAATCGATCAGCGGTGCAGTCGACGGTTTCGTGCCTTTCCCCCTTGAGTTGTCCGCTCGAGGGTACCAATCTAAAACCCCATAAAAACCTTACTCTGTTATGTTGTTTCATGTATCATGGTCAAACCTAGCCAGGCTAAAGTGTGGTCCGCCCGATAGCTTTTAAGACGGCCTTATCCAAAAGTTCAATGGGTTTCCCTAAACCCAAACGGACATCATCACGTTTTGTGCATTTATTTGGAGAACTAAATGCTTTATGCTAATTGATGATGTTAAATAGTCGAGTCTGGTGGGGTAAGGTCCTAACCTTATTTTCCTTGAAGAAAAATGAGGCATAAAGTCCCCAGATTCGGTATGGTCTCCAATATCCATCCAAGATTGCTAAGTTGGTGGGAAGATTTGCATTCTAGTGACAAAACTCTCGTGAGAAAATACTTGGGAAATCTACCATCTCCCCTATAAATCCAGCCTAACAACATGATAATAGAGGCTGCTACCCTGTTCTGGAATTGTGAAAGGCCCGTGTTTCGCCTTGGGGACATTGAAATGACACCTTTGCTTGAGGAAATAGGAGGAATGGCTGGCCTAGTATGGAAACCCCGGGGTTGCTAATGCCTGAGACAGGCAAAGCTTTCCTCAAAATGACGGGTCTGAAGAAGAATGCAGAACTGGCATGCTTAAAGAAGTCATACATCCCTTTTGACTACTTGTACGAAAGGCACGGTCACAGCAAATCATACCGTACCTTCCACGACGAGTTTGCCATCACATCCTTGGGACACGTCCATCATAGAGTATTCGTCTTCATGTTTTGCTTCTTGGGTCTGATTGTGTTTCCAATAAAGAAGGAGAGAATCCACACTAGACTGGCCATGGTAACCAAGACACTAATGGAAGGAATTGGTGGGCAAAACTTCAGCATTGTGCCCATGATCATTGCAGACATATATCGAGCCTTGGAAAAGTGTCAACGAGGGGCAAGACACTTCGAAGGCTGCAATCTACTACTTCAGCTTTGGCTCATGGAACATCTCCAAAAGGGCGAGTACTGACAAGAAATTCATCGAAGAGTTTGGGATGACCACATCGCTTTCCACCATCCAAAGAGAATGAATTACATCCCCGACATGTTTGCTCAGCCTGAGAATGCCAAAGGATGGGTCGAACTCTTTGATAATATGACTGAAAAACAGGTTCAGTGGATGTTCGAGTAGTTTTCAACAGAGGAGTTCATCGCCCGTTCCATAGATCCACCATTCCTAATACTAATCGATCTAAGAGGAACATATCATTACGTCCCTCTTCAAGTTATGAGGCAAGCAGGTAGGAAGCAAGTCATACCCAGGGTCGACAAGATGAGCCATCTTCGAGCTGACTTCCAAAATGAAGATAGTCCTCACAAGTGCCAAGCCCAGCACATGTGGTACTACAATATTGTAATGGAGAAGGACACCATCGAGCCAGACAGATATCTTGTCGGTTGTACCCCTTTCTATCCTGGTTGGTTGGCAGAAAATTGGGGTGGTCTGAGCGAGCCAGGGTTTGTTCAGGGCCACAGGGTTATAGATGAAAAGGTTGAGGCATAAGTCAAAAACAACCAGCAGCGCAAAAGGATCCATGAGTGTGAAGATGAACACCGCAAAATACATGAGTCTAGCAAAAAACTGATCAAGTAATGGAAGGATATGGCTACACCAACAAAAGGTTAGGGTATTTGGAGCGAGGCATAGTGGAGCTGGAGGAAAAATTTCTCAAAAGGATTGAATACTGCCAAAAGGCTGAAGGGACCGACGGAGGACATCTAGCCAGAGCATACCTATTGCTGGGACTTCGTGAGTTGGGGAAACTGTACGAGGGAAGAAAGAATGCCGAGTCTGGGGAAGGTCCTTCTGGGACCAAGTAGATAGGAATGTCTTTCTTTTACTTTATCAATGTAATAAGTCCAATGTCCATTAGTGACCTTTACTTCTTGTTTATTTAGTGTTGTTTTGGGATTCGTCTATTTTCTTATCAATAAATGAGGCATTTAGCATCTTAAGTTCTCCAAATCAATTTGTCGCTAGGCCTACCTCGGGCACAAAAGAGGTCCCCAATTAGGACGCGCTTTACATTCCCGCACTATGTGTTTAAATACAGCAATATTTTTTATAATCCTCACTGACTTGGCTATCTTTTGTTTTTGTTTTCCTCTTTCTTTATTTATTTATTCTCCTCCCCAAAGGTTAGTTCGTGCACTTTGGCATCATCGTCCTATCTTACAAGATCCAGGAGCCCTCCAACCTGTCCTCCTCTTAGTCCTCTCAAAGGCAAGAACAAAGGCAAAAAGAAAATGGAAGATTCAGGCAACAGCAGAAATGAGAATATGGTTGAACGGGTAGAGGCCACTGATGGACAGGGTATTCAGATTCAGAATGAAATTTTGTCGCAGCTGGAACGGAAGTTGTCAAAGTTTCAAGAAGATCTTGATCAAGTTCGAAATCTGGAAAACCTATCATTCTCCCTCAACGTCCCAGACGTCAACATCCAGAATTCTACACCTCCTCAAAATATCCCAAAGCAGCAAAATCATCCTGCGGCTCATCATCACACCACCCCACAAAAGAACCAAACTCTTCCAGCACAATGCAATGCCTGCCGCACTCCAAATAACACTTTACTGCTTATCCCAGAACCTCAAAACTCCACAAATGACCATTTCCACACTCATGCGCCAGGACACCATAACAATCCCATCTACGTGGAGACCATGCCACACTCCACTCCCCCTATCACATACACACCTGAGTTTGACGAAAAGGACCTGCTTATCAAGAACTTGGCCGAGGAACTTAGGAAGCTGACCAGTCGGGTTCAAGGCGTCGAGGGAATCAAGGGAGTCGAAGGGTTGAACTATGAAGACCTCTACATATAGCCCGATGTCGAACTGCCTGAGGGATACAAACCTCCTAAGTTTGAAATGTTTGATGGTACAGGTGATGCAAGGGTCTATATGAGAACTTATTATGACAAGCTGGTTGGAGTAGGGAAGGATGAAAGGATCTGCATGAAGTTGTTCATGAGGAGCTTGAAAGGAGATGCGTTGTCTTGGTACATCAGCCAAGATCCCAAGAAATGGTCGAATTGGGTGAACATGGCATCTGAATTTATGGATAGATTCAGGTTCAACACAAAGAACGCAGCAGACGTGTTCTATATTCAGAATTTGAAAAAGAAGCCCATCGAGACATTTCTCAAGTACGCTACTCGTTGGAGGTCCGAAGCTGCCAAGGTTAGACCAGCCTTAGAAGAGGAGCAGATGAACAAGTTCTTTGTGCGGGCCCAGGACACGCAGTACTATGAACGGTTGATGATTATTGAGAACCACAAGTTCTCCGACATTATCAAATTATGTGAACGGATTGAAGAAGGTATCAAGAGCGGTATGGTCACAAATTTTGAAGCCTTGCAAGCTACAAACAAGGCTTTGCAGTATGGTGGTGTGTCTAAGAAAAGAGACGCGGGAGCCATAATGGTTGCACAAAGAACCAAATCCCCACTCAAATACCAAACTTACCCAACACCTCCACTCACATATCAACCAACCCCAAATTAACAAGCACCCTCACCCTCATACCAAGCTCCACCACCCACTTATCAATCACCTCCACCACCAACTTATCAATCACCTCCACCACTGACATATCAACCTACTTCACCCAGATACTCACAACCCGCTCATTTCTACCACACTTACAATTCCCAACCATCTCATTACCAATCACCCCCTACCCGTCAAAACTTCCATAGACCTCGTCCTAATTTTGATCGTAGATCTCCAAAATAGTATATCAGCATCGCTGAACCCATCGACCAGCTGTATGAGAAGCTCAAAGTTGCTGGTTCTGTCACCCCCATCCCTGCTGCAACCCTAGAGAATCCTTCTCAATGGGTCAACCCAAACAAGTACTGAGCATACCACTCCGGCATGAAGGGACACACCATCGATGAATGCCGCTCTTTGAAGGACAAGATACAATCCCTGATTGACAACAAGGTCATCGTGGCAAAGGAATATTCTCCAAATCCGCAACAATCCTCTTCTGGACCATAAGGGTGGAGGCATCCACTTGATTAAAATAGAAGATTATTGGGACCCCGAGGGATCAATCGGGTTGATCTCAGAAGGCGATGATCCAAGAAACCTGCAGTCACTCTCAACCCGATCATAGTCCAGATTCAACAGTCTGAGGATGTTGAGGTAAATATGTCCATGCCTGTTGAGTTTGAAGCATCGTCACCTGCAAAGACACCAGTATCGATTGAAGTTGAGTTCGTGTCTCCGTAAAATGCACCTTCACCATTTGAGGTTTCCACCTTACCACCCCAGGCACATGTTCCATTCGAAGTGAGGGTAGCTGCCCCAATCACGGTGGCGATATCGACCACGCTAACTTTCTATACAAATTTTGTACCATGGGACTATACAGTTGAAGGCGAGAAGGAAAGGCAAAGTCAAGACTGAAGAAGTTGTTGCAGCGCAGGGTATGACACGAACTGGTAGAGTCTACACCCCTGAACATCTAGCTGAATCCGGCAGGAAGGCTTCCAATCGGCCTCCCATTATCGAAACAGGTCCGGGCGACCTTTGGAGGAAAGTACAGGCCAAGGAGTATTTGGTCATTGACCAGCTGAACAAAACACCAGCACAAATATCTATCCTCTCTTTGCTGCAGAATTTTGAGACACACAGGAATGCTTTATTGAAGGTGTTGAATGAAGCCTATGTGCCAAACAACATCACTAGTGGAGAAATAGCTAATATGGTGGGCCAAGTGTTAGAGATTCACAAGATCACTTTCCATGAGAACGAGTTGCCTCCTAAAGGGTTGGTCCATAACAAAGCACTGCACATCACTGTGCAATGCTAAGATTATTTCATCACCAGAATCCTGATCGATGGAGGATCCAGTCTTAACATATGTCCACTGATAACACTCAAGAAATTGGGTAAAGAGCTACATGAGATAAAGGATGGAGCGATCAACGTGAAAGCCTTCGATGGATCTCAGAGGTCCACCATTGGTGAGATCAGCCTATGCCTGCAAAAGGGGCCAACTTGGTTCGAGGTGCACTTCCAAGTGATAGATGTGCCAGCGTCCTACAATCTGTATTAGGACGACCGTGGATCCATGTTGTTGGGGCCGTAGCATCAACGCTACATCAGGCAGTGAAGTTCGAGTGGAACCACCAAGAGGTGATTATTCATGGAGACGGTAGCAACCCTATTTACAGTCGCCAGACTATCCTAGTGAATGAAGGAAGAAGGAAGCCAGGCGGAGAAACTTACCACCACATTGAACGGGTCAATACTATTGACAAAGACAAATGGTGGGATAGCAAGATCACAAGTATGATGAATTGGCGAGGGTACAAGCCAGGTAAAGGGCTCGGCAAGAACCTTCAGGGGATCTCTAAACCTATCAAACTCAAGAAGAACGGCACCACTTTCGGTTTGGGATACGAATACACTTGGGAAGAATTCAAAAATTGGTCGCTACCATGGCGCGGTCCTTATTACCCTTTGGAGCAACCAATACCGCATATAGAGCAGACCTTCCAACAGGCAGATGTTATTTATGGATCAGACGAAGAAGAAGCATTTGCAGCAATGAGGAACTTGTTTCTGGAGGACAGTGATATGGACTATTGTGTTATTCTCGAGGAGGAGGGGGAGAAAGGCCCTTCCATACGGGCTGTGAGCAGAGGGACGTACCTCAAGAATTGGACTGTCAGGACAACTAAAGCCCGACGAGCCTCGGGGTAGCAAGGCTAACACGAGCGCTATTCATTGTTTTTCTTTACAAAATGATTTCCTTTTTCGCATTTTAATTTCTGCAATAAGATCTTCAATGTTCAAAACAATCGGTCAATTTATCAAAAGCATTTTATTTAGTTTTTCTTATGAATCAATATTTGTTGCTATCATTTTTTCTCTCATTACTTTACCTATGCAGCATTACTATTACCTGTCTTGATGAACTGATGACTGTGACATGCAACGAGACAACGCAGAAAACGGACATGGATTCAGAAGAAGATGACATACCTGATGAGATTGTCAAAGAAGTTAAGAATTTTGAGAACAGACCTAAGTCCAACCTTGACAAGACTGAAATCATCAACCTGGGAGATTCAGAAAATATCAAGAAGATACTAAGAAAGATGATAGAAAGGCACAAGCAGTGGCACGAGAAGTTATCATTTTCCTTATTGAGATATCGCACCACAGTTCGCACCTCAACAGGGGCAACTCCCTATATGCTAGTGTATGGTACTGAGGCTATTATTCCTGCCGAAGTTGAGATTCCATCTCTAAGAATTATACAAGAAGCTGAGCTCACCGACGCATAATGGGTAAGGAGTCGTTTTGAGCAACTAGCCCTCATAGACGGAAAGAGAATAAATGCAGTCTGTCTTGATCAACTCTATCAGAACATAATGACCCGAGCCTTCAACAAGAGAGTCAAGCCTAGACAGTTCACACCAGGGCAGTTGGTGCTGAAGAAGATCTTTCCACATCAAGACGAAGCCAAAGGGAAGTTCTCTCCCAACTGGCAGGGTTCGTACATGGTTCACCGGGTACTGACAGGAGGAGCACTTATACTCGCAGAAATGGACAGAGAAGTATGTCCAAAGCCTATCATTTCAGATGCAGTCAAACGCTACTATGTGTAATCTTTATGCTTTCTCAATGATGTAAACTGAACTACGTCTAACCTGATTCCCATTTAAGAAGGATACGTAGGCATCCCTATGGGTTCGGTCACAATTCAATAAAAATTTCAATTTTTCCCCGCAATTGAAAACTGGGGCAGAATTTTGAAGAGGACCCTCAAAATTCTGAAGCAATATCAGCCAATCTCCACATGAGCAACAGTCAAAAGCATTCATCCATCAAACTGGGGCAGAATTTTGAGGAGGACCCTCAAAATTCCGTAGCAGGAGAGGTTGCAATGTCCCGAGCTGTGTCACAGTCGTCGGTTCATCCCAAAATTATTTTTTAATTATACATTATGCTTTTACAAAATCATGCATGTTTGTTTTTGAAACTGCTTTGTTTAGTAACACTACCCTAATAATATAGACAGAATCATCAGATCGAGCCCAATAAGTCAAGAAAAGCCAGCGGGAATACAAACTAACCCCCCCCCCCCATTTATAGAACTCACGATCTTTCTTTGGTTGCAGGCACTTGTATTGGTAAAAAAGAGTTTCACACGTAAGCCAACTTTTGACAACTCAGCCAGTCACATGGACACAGGAAAACGCGACAGCTGGATGTGATCCTTTGAAGAGGTATGGTACAAAGAGGCACGGTTCAGTAAACCCTCGAGCTTATCAGCCACAGGAAACTCAACTTGATCAAAACAGAAGAGAGGCACGGTCAGAATGAATCTAGACAAAGCTACCAGCAGATTCAAAGACCCACAATTGATTACTCGAACATTAAGTAACTGTACCCCAATTACCGTTATCCTTTGTAACGCCTCATTAATATCATAATTAGTCATTAATGAGCAACCATAGCAAAAGTTGTACGTTATAAGAATCTCCTATATAAGGGAGGGGAATACAGCTTGTAAAGGCATCTGATTCTCGAATATAATTGACTTCGATTTTCTATATTTCTGCAATATTGTCTATTATTCATTTTTCTCCATTTCCTTGATCATCAGTAACCCGTATTCATCTTAAAAATAAGCTTTAGTCAAAGGGTCTAATTCTTTGGTTAAACAAATTGGTTCCGTTACCGGGAATCTGATAATCTTTGTTTGCTTTTCAAGTGATATCCTCTGAACTATGTCAAACTCCAACGACAACAACCAGCAAAGGAGTGGAACCCCAGTTCCATCGCCTTCAGGAACCCCACGTGGTTCAAGGGAATAATCCCCAGAAAGATCCAATAACAACAATGGTGATAATGATCAAATTGTGGAACGAGATCGTGTAAAGTGAATGATTGCAGAGTATGTGAGCCAAGCTATGCAAGAATTTTCGAGAGGATTACTGGCAGCGTTACCTACACCGCCGACACCACCCCCCAATAACACCATCACCATGGAAAATCCTCAATCTGGGTTGGCAAACTCAGGAAGAGGAGATACTCCTAATGAATCTCTCAAAATGAGACCAGGTATATCTAATAACTCAGAATTACAAAATTTACTGCTAACCATGCAGAAACAGATGAAGAAGAATAATGATCGCATCGAACAAATTCCTGGAGTACCACATATCATCAAAGGCATTGATGTTTATAGATATTCTCAACAACCTTGGAAGCCAAGTGCAGCACCCTTGCCTATACCCAAGAAGTTTAAAATGCCTGACGTACCCAAATATGATGGAACAACCGACCCACGTGACCATGTGACTGCTTTCACTACTGGGGTAAAAGAAATGACTTAACAAAACAAGAGATTCAATCAGTCCTTGTCAAAAAGTTTGTGGAAACACTTACCAAAGGGGCCCTAACCTGGTATTCTCTTCTCCCTGAAAAGTCTATTGACTCTTTTGCTGAGCTTACAGATTCGTTTATAAAAGCACACTTTGGTGCACAAAAAGTTGAGAAGAGAATGGAAGACATATTCAAAATAAAATAAGGAGACACGGAACTACTCCGTGAGTTTGTAGACAGGTTTCAACGAGAAAGAATGCAGTTACCCAGGGTGCCTGATAATTGCGCAGTTATGGCATTTGCAAGCAACCTAAACGATAAAAGCTCAGAAGCCACGAGACGACTTAAGGAAATTCTAAGAGAATTCCCCGCTACAACATGGAACGATGTATATAACAGGTACAGTACTAAACTCAGAATAGAAGAAGATATCATTGCTCGTTCGAGAGATGAAGATCATTCCAGATCCAAACGTCCTGAATCAGATAGAAGATCAGGTAAAAACAGGTACGATCCTTACTTAGGACCCTCGGGACGTGATATCCGCCCCAGGTTCGAAAATACTAGGTCGGACTATAGACCACAAAGAAGAGAAATAGTCTCATCCTCGTCTAGATCCAGAAAAGATTGAGATGAACGACCTAGAGGTAGTACTCAAATTGGGGATCATACCTTTAATGTAAGTACTACTGAACTTGTCTCAATATTGAGGAATATGGGAAACAAGGTTAAGTGTCCCAAAGAGATGCGGTCAAATCCAAGTAGAAGAAACACAGATCACTGGTGTGAATTCCACAATGATCATGGGCACAAAACTGCGGATTGCAGATTTTTACAAGGTGAAGTAGAAAATATATTAAAACAAGGCTATTTAACAGAATTGTTTAGTGATAAAGGTAAGCAGGCATATATGAGGAACAGGCAGGAGCCCCCAAAACCTCCTTCTACAAAACAAACCGTCAACGTGATACACGGAGGTGAAGAAGTAAATGGAGTGATCTGCAAAACAACCACAAAGTTCACAATTACACATGGAAAACGGGCTCGTAAAAATATGGAAGAAGACAATATAACCATTGATGATGCAGATATCGGTGGATTAATGCTTCCGCACAACGATGCTCTGGTAATATCTTTACTTATTCATGACACTAGTGTAAAAAGAGTATTGATTGATCCAAGCAGTTCAGTCAATATCATTTTGCTAAGAATCATGGAAGAAATGCTACTGGGGAATCAAGTAATCCCAAGGGCACGAGCCATATTAGGGTCTGATAACTCTACGGTTATAACAAAAGGATAAATTGAGCTTAGCACTTATGCTGAGGGGGTGATCAAAAGTACCAAGTTCCAAGTCATCGATACTGACATGGTTTATAAAGTGATCATGGGAAGGCCATGGATCCACGACATGAAAGTGATACCCTCCACGTTGTATCAGGTAATTAAATTCCCCTCTAAATGGAGGATTCAACAAATCAAAGGCGATCCGCGCAAGAAATATAAACTCTGAGGTACACTATAACAAAAAATAGAGGTGGAAGAATTACGAGATAAGGGAATCTCCCAAGCAGGTAACGCCGCCCAAACGGGCATGGAAGAAATTACTACCCAAACAGGTACGGAAGGTATTATTACCGAAACAGGTACAAAAGAAAATACTTACGAAAAGGAGAATCAAGTTACCACGGAAGGTGTACTATACCACACAGATGCAGATTTCAGATTGAACGTCATTCGTGAACCGGAGGAAGATGAGCACATCAAAACAACTACGGAGGAGCTCGAAGTTGTTCCATTATCTGAACAAAAGCCTGAGCAGAAAGTGTATATAGACACGAGGCTAGGCCCCGCTCGAAGAGAAGAAAAGAAATCAAGGACCATTCAAGAATCAAGTGACCGACGAAGAGGTATAGAAACGCTTGAAGATTGGTTTGATACGAGAGGTATAATATGAAGTTAAATCCATAGAAATGCGCTTTTGGAGTGCAATCAGGTAAATTTTTGGGTTTCCTTGTATCAAACAGAGGAATAGAGGTAAATCCCGCTCAAATTAAAGTTATAGAGGAAATACCTGATATTTTAACAAATAAAAAGAAAGTTCAAAGACTGACAGGGAAAATAGCAGCCTTGGGTAGGTTTATTTCTAAATCTTCCAAAAAAAGTTTTAAATTATTCTCAGTTCTCAAAAAGCAGAATCAATTCGAATAGACTGAACAATGTCAGCAAGCCCACAAGAATCTGAAGATTTATCTATCCAAACCACCACTGCTTTCAAAGCCAAAAGATGGACAAAGATTGTACATCTACCTGGTTGTCTCAGAAATTTCTGTAAGTGCAGTATCGGTAAGAGAAGAAAAAGGTAAACAATCACCTATCTATTATGTAAGTAAAACTTTTCTAGATGCTGAGACTAGATATCCACATCTGGAAAAGTTAGCCTTAGCTTTAATAATGGCATCTAGAAAATTACGACCGTATTTTCAATGCCACCCAATCACTGTTGTGACCTCATATCCTTTAAGAAATATTCTGCATAAACAGGAATTATCAGGAAAATTAGCCAAGTGGGCCATAGAATTAAGTGAGCATGAAATAATCTATCAGCCTAGGACTGCAATTAAGTCTCAAAACTAGTTGATTTTGTTGCTGACTTTAGTAATAGCATTGTACCTGAAGTAGAAAAAGAGTTACAACTCTTTAACGGTGATAATCTAGGCCTATGGCACTTGTTCACTGATGGTTCTTCAAATACAAAAGGTGCCGGCTTAGGCATAGTCTTAATATCACCCACGGGTGAAAAGACACGGCAAGCCATCAAGTGTTATCATATAACTAACAATGAAGCAGAGTGAAGTTGTTATTGCAGGGCTTGAACTCGCACGGGAGCTCTCAATCGAGCAAATTGTGATCAACAACGACTCCCAACTGGTATTAAATCAAATACAGGGGACTTACATCGCTCAAGAGACTAGAATGCAACAGTATCTCGAAAAAGAATGAGAGCTCGTGAGACAATTCAAAACATGGAAGGTAATGCAAATACCTAGAGAGGAAAATGCAGAAGCAGATGCACTAGCTAACCTCGCAGTCACGGAAGTAACGAACAAAGACAATACAATTGTCGTTCAACTATTTCATTCAATAATAGACCAGGACAGGAATGAGGTAACTTTCAACAACCTAACATGGGACTTGAGAAACGAAATACTTAATTTTTTGCAGAATGGCACCGTACCTGAAGACAGGAAAGCAGCTCAAGCACTTCGCCGCAAAGCTGCACGGTACTGCCTTATTCGCAACTCACTTTACCGCAAGATGTTCGGAGGACCCCTAGATAAATGCCTCGGACCTAACCAAACGGAATTTGTGATGAAAGAAGTCCACGAAGGACACTGTGAAAATCACTAAGGGACGATATCCTTAGTGAAAACACTAATCAGAGTTGGATACTATTGGCCTAAGATGGAAGAAGAAGCCGAGAACTTCGTATCCAAATGTGACAGATGCCAAAGGTTTTCCAATAACATGCATCGACCAGCAGAATTATTACATCCAATAATATCCCCATGGCCCTTCATAAAATGGGGTATGGACATAGTGGGATCTCTTCCCACAGCTAAAGGATAGGTACGGTTTTTACTCGTGTTAACCGACTATTTTAAAAAATAGGTAGAGGCTGAAGCGTTCAAACAAGTGCGAGAAAAGGAAGTTAAAAGCTTCTTATGGAAAACATAATATTCTGTTTTGGAATACCAAAGGAAATCGTGTGTGATAATGGCCCACAATTCATAGGCTCACAAATCACAGAATTCTTCGAAAGTTGGCAAATTAAGCGGATCACTTCAATGTCGTACCACCCCGTGGCTAATACTCAAGTTGAGTCAACGAATAAGGTCATCATCAACAATCTAAAGAAGCGGCTAGATAAATCCAAAGGAAACTGGCCTGATGAGTTACCAGCGGTATTATGGGCATACAGCACAGCTTCAAAAATAGCCACGAGAGAAACTCCATTCGCACTTGTTTATGGCTTAGAAGCCTTAATACCTATGGATATTGGCGAACCAAGCATAAGGTTCTCAACAGCCACGGAGGGAGAAAACGACGACGAGTTGAGAACCAACCTGGACCTTCTTGAAACACGGAGAGAAGTGGCATTGATACGGATGGCAGCTCAAAAACAAATCATAGAGCGTTATTACAACCGTAAAGCTCATCTCAGATACTTCAAAATTGGGGGACTTCGTCCTCAAAAAATTCTTTCAATCAACGAAAGAAGCAGGTGTAGGAAAGCTAAATCCAAACTGGGAAGGACCTTACAAAATTCGAGGCATAGCTGGGAAAGGCGCCTATGAGTTGAAAACTATGGACGGCAGAATTCTACCAACAAGCAAAAACGCCATCCAGCTAAAGAAGTATTACTTCTAATAGAAAAAAATACCCCCCGTCAGGTATAACACGTTCGATTTTATTTTGAACATTTAAAGATTTTACTAACTTTTTTAGATGATAGGCATAAAGTTAACCCATCACCAGATGATGATATTAGACCTGCAAATACGCGAAGAAATAACACAATTCCCGATATAGGGTTACACTTTCTGATGGACATTTTAAAAGGGTTAAGCAGTCATCATCTAAAAAACTATATACCTTCGAGTCCGGAATATTTTTCCTTTTTAGGAAAAGGACCACAAGGAAGGAATAATCAAGTGCTCGAGATTTCATTTTTCAAAGCTCAAACACTTGGGGGACTATACATTATGGAAGCTAAGACGAAGCAAAGAACACTATCATAAAGTCAAAAGCTCGAGTCTGAAGACCCATCTACCCAACGAGACAAGTGACACAAGCAGAATCGAAAGAAATCAAGAGAGCCACCCAAACACAAAGCCTAATGTAAAAAGCAAAAATCTTCGAACATATTCAGGTTGAAAGGCAAAATATTAATCATGAGAAAGAAATGTACATCTGTATACTTATTCAAAGTTGTTGTAACAAAAATAAGTAGGGGTAAAAGATCATCATCAATGTACTCATTCAAAAAACTGTTCTCAAATAAAATAGTTATGGATGAAAGATCTAAATCCTTGTATTTGTTCAAGAAACTGTTATCAAATAAAAACAGTTACGAATAAGAAAACATTTCCCTTGTTCCCTTATAAAAACTGTTACTAGTAAGAAACAGTTATTTCCTTGTATTAATATCGAAAACCTGTTACCTATGAAAAACAGTTACGAAATACAAGAGTATATCAAATCTGTTAAACAAAAACAGTTGCAAACATGAGTTTTAGACGATAACCAAACACATGTAAAATGTCATGGAAGTTCAAACAAAAAACTTTCCTTGGAAACATTCTTAAACATGTGTAAAATTCCTATCACTCTATTGCATTATCATGAAGTTGAGACGTCTTCTTCATGTCAATTATAAAGGGCCCTCTTCCATAAACTATGCCTATTACAAAAAGGCACACATTTAATATGACACCGTGCCTATTACAAAAATGGTACGAGTAGTCTAAATCATTCCAGATGCAAAACTCGAAGGTAAAACTAAAACCTCGAAAAATGAAGCATGCAAAAGACTTAAAGAGTAAAACAGAAACTCAACAAAAGTCGAACTAACATTTATATATTAAAACGGATAAAACTAAGTATTAACTTATACTTATCCGTATAAAATTTTTAATACATTGTGGTGCCCCTAAGTTTTCATTTGGGAACTTTAAGGAAATCCAAATTTACCCCCGATGGGACTGGGGGTAACCACCAATTGATACAAAGAAAAAAAAAGAGGGATGAACCAACTAAATTTCTTCAAGAGAGGGGTTGACTTTACTAGCAGAAGGAAGGGGAGCAATTGGGGATGAAGAGGCATGAGCGGCTAGAATCTCACCATCAGGTGAAGAGAGGTTATGACCTTGTTGATCCTTCTCCATGGCTTCCTTAGTTTCAGATATTTCACCACTAAGGTCACAACCCTCTTGACTCATTTCCATCAATGTGTCAAGGTGAGAATTCATGTACGCCCAGCTCACATCGGCAACAACCACCTCTTCCAGATCTTCATAATCCTTCGCTCATACTTGAAGCTCAGCATTCAATCCATCCTTCTCCGCTTTCGCACCTTCATGGGCGGCCCTTAATGGTACAATCGACTCCTCTAAAGTTTGAGCTTTGTTTAAAGTCTTACGGAGGTCTTCTTGAGTACAAGTGAGTGATTGCACGAGCTCGCCTGAGTATTCCTCCTTCTGCCCCGATAAATTTTTCAAGTCCCTAATCTCCTCTGAGGCACGGGATAGCTGCTCTGCGAACGAAGACTCCAGAACACTCTTATCTTTATCAGCCTGACTGCAAGAAGCCTTCTCTACTGCCAGTTCTGCTGCCATGAGTCTCATCTATCGCTTCAAGGTACCCCTTTCCTCTTCTAAAGCATCCATGTCAATCCTTAGGCTATCATACTGTGCTTTCCAATTATCAATATCGGCCTGCAACTCTTTTGTCTCTTAGTCCGTGTTTGAAATCCTCTTCATAAGCTCCATACCTATAAGGTTAATCTACAAGAAATAAACCAGTCAGATATGGTAAATTTCATATACGAAAATGAAAGAGGATAACTTGCATCATACCTTCAAAGAAGTATGCACGACCTCATTGGCCCATGTAAGAGCACCGTGGCTGGCTGGCTTTGCTTTCTCAGAGGGACCTATCAAAGGCTTGAGCCACACTTCGGGCTCACCCATTTTCTTGAAAAGATTCCCCTCAGCCGAAACCTCTATTACCACCTGCCGCATCTCTCTGCTGGAAGACCATACTTCCCTAACGAAAGGCACGGAAGCAGGCAGAGATGGAACAGCAATAGGCACGGAAGGTTGAGGAGCTGGAGAAGCCACAGGCAAAGCAGTAGGCACAGAGGGTTTAAGAGTAGAGGAAGTTACGGGCAGAGCAATAGAAATAGCCAAATGAACAGATGAGACAGCTTCTCTCAAAGAAGCAGGAAAGATTGCACCCAAAGGGACATCGTCAGGAGCAAGATCAACACCCTCATGAATAGGGGAATGTGAAACATCATCAGGGACAGGGGGCTCAATCACAGACACGAAAGGCAAGGCTAAGGGTGTAATCTCATCATCTGAGACTACCCGCCTTCTCTGTGGCCTGTGCACTAAAGCACCTTCTTCTTCTTCTACGGAACGAGACTCACTAATCTTCCTCTTCAAGGAAGATGAATCAACAATGATTTCTTGAGCCTGAGCCAAAGACGTCTTCGGGATAGATAAAGCAGACACCCCACGAGCAGAGAACCCTATTAAAAGGGAAAAAGTTAAATGACAAAGAAAGAAGAGACTCGAGTAAGGAAAGAAGCAAGAACAAGAGCTTCACTTACCGTGGGTCTTTACATGCAAATCATACCTCCCAGCAAGGTATTTCCAATATATCTCTTCTGAAGGAGCAATGGACAAAACGAGATTGCTGAAAGAAGAAGAAACAGTATTCATGATTGCTGAAAGAAGAAGAAACAGATACGGTGTTAGTAAAACGTCTCAAGTCAAAACGAGAAAAAGTAAATAAATGTGAGCTAAAGCATACTCACGTGCGCGATTCCACTTCTCAGGGAAGGAAAGATTTTCTTCACCCACTAAACCCACAGTGGGTACAGCCACATATTGGAGGTACCAACCCCTATCCTTATCATCTCCAGGGGTTACCAGCACTCTTTTGCTTCTAGTAGTCAGAGTAAAAACCCCTTCACGAAATAAGGTACGAGAGTAGAGATGAATAAGATGGTTGAAAGTAAAAGGAACCGAGTCTAAAGAAGCCAAACTCCTAAGACATGCGACAACTCGCCACACAAGCGGACCAACTTATCCTAAGCAGATATTGAAAAAACGGAAAAATTCAATTATAACTGGGCTAATGGGGGGTCTAAACCCTAGAGTGAAAGGATACGTATAAAAAAAAGAATATCCTGTCTTGTAAGACGTTATTTTTTTATTACTATTCGGAATATAGACAGGAAAGTCAGACCTCCAAAAGCACTCCCTACGAACAAGGGAAATCTGACCCTCAGTTATAAGAGTTGAATATCTTTCGATACTTTCAAGAGAAGAAGATTGGTCTACAAGAACTTGATTATCCCTAGAAAAAACAAACTCAGCAGGGATAATTTCACCGACTCCAGGTTCACGAAGGCGTTCGCCTCTAACTCTAGACAGAGACTGAGAAACCCTAAACCTTGGAGAAACTAGATATCTAGTGGAAGAAGAAGGAATTATTTGAGGAGAAGAGGAGCCCCTCGAAGGAGTGGATCCTAGACTTCTAAGTCTACCACCCTTCCGACTCCTAGTCGGAGCAGAAGATGCCGTTAAACTTTCAATATCAATTACTCCTTGAGGTTGGTTTGAAGAAGACATGTTTGCAAAGGCAAGAAGAAAGTTCTTTACAAAAGACAAAGTTAGAAAAGTGTTTCGTGGAAGCAAAGAAAAGAAGAAAGGTATTTATACTTGAGGACAACCGTCAAACATAGGGAAAAAAAGAAAAATAATGATGAAAAGTCATAATTAAAGATGTCACTTCGGGACTGGCATAGCCGCAAAAAGCCCTAAAAGGTGCCGAGTAAATGCAGAACCAATCCGAAAAGGACACGTGGTAAGAGCATTAAATGGAAGTGACAAACGATGCCTATGGTGCAGAGAAGGATACAATGATTCGAGGAAAAGCGGCGGCAAAATATTTCCGCCATAAATGAATATCCACTTACCAAATATTAATCATTAAACATATGGTAAGTGGTAGGACTATCTGTATTGGTAAAAAAGAGTTTCACAAGTAAGCCAGCTTTTGACAACTCAGCCAGTCATATGGACACAGGAAAACACGACAGCTGGATGTGATCCTTTGAAGAGGAACGGTTCAGTAAACCCTCGTGCTTATCAGCCACGGGAAACTCAACTTGATCAAAATAGGAGAGAGGCACGGTCAGAATGAATCTAGACAAAGCTACGGGCAGATTCAAAGACCCACAATTGATTACCCGAACAATATGTAACTGTACCCCAATTACCGTTATCCTTTGTAACGCCTCATTAGTGTCATAATTAGTCATTAATGAGCAACCATAGAAAGAATTGTACGTTATAAGAATCTCCTATATAAGGGAGGGGAATACAACTTGTAAAGGCATCTGATTCTTGAATATAATTGACTTCGATTTTCTATATTTCTGCAATATTGTCTATTATTCATTTTTCTCCATTTCCTTGATTATCAGTAACCTGTATTCATCTTAAAAATAAGCTTTAGTCAAAGGGTCTAATTCTTTGGTTAAACAGCACTAAGGTTGCAAAACCCCTAAACGAAATGTCCGCCTAGGGGAAAAACGTTGTCCAAAATACGACCCACCAAAAATGTTGCACTTGCCGACGTTCGCACATGCCTCAATGCTCCGCAGTCACAATGCCGCAATTCATTACCAGCTAAGAATTCCTACTATTATTTTATTTCTTGCATAAGGCTACCATTCTGCCTTCCGAGGTTAAGCTCTACCTCCATCTACATCATTGCATAAGGCTACCATTCTGCCTTCCGAGGTTAAGCTCTACCTCCATCTACATCATTGCATAAGGCTACTATTTTGCCTTCCGGGGCTAAGCACTGTCTCCATCTGCATTTGCATCTTTGCATAAGGCTATCATTCTGCCTTCTGAGACTAAACGTTGTCTCCGTCTGCATTTGCATCTTTGCATAAGGCTACCATTCTGCCTTCCGATACTAAACGTTGTCTCCACTTACATTTGCATCTTTGCATAAGGCTACCATTCTGCCTTCCGAGGTTAAGCTCTACCTCCATCTACATCATTGCATAAAGCTACCATTCTGCCTTCCGAGACTAAGCAATCTCTCCATCTGCATTGCATAAGGCTACCATTCTGCCTTCAGAGGCTAAGCTCTGCCTCCAATTTACCTTTCGAGACTAAACGTTGTCTCAAACACTATTTACTTCGCTTTCCTTTCAGGTAAGCTCTGCCCTTTTATTCGCAAGACTAAGCTCTGTCTCGTCAGCATAATTTTACTGCATTTTCATGGGCTGAAATATCTCCAACCACCATTTTCATGGCCTGAGGATCTCTTTCAACCTCTGCATATCATTATTCAAAGGCATCATGGTTCGGAGGCACCATCCTCATGGCCCGAGAACATCATTTTCATGGCCTGCGAATCCTGCATCAAGCAAGTCATAGCCCAGGACATCATGGTCGGAGGACGTCATCCTTAACCGTCCGAAGACATCATTCATGGTCCAACGGGAATTTGCATCATATTTAAATTACGCACAATATATGCTTGTATTATTTATTTGCAGGTAATCTGGCGAGCAAACTTCCATCCCGGCAGGAGCGGTCCCGCTCCAGTTCTCCTAACAATCCCGTAAGCCGTTTGTGCACCTAACCCTATACTTTGCGTCCGTTGTAAAACTTCATCGATATACTTCACCGATGACTCTTGAACTACATACGGCCTGATTCCTGTAAAAACCAGGAATATGTAGGCAACTTATAAACTAGGGTACGGCCTAAATCTTTTCAAACCATTTCACTCAGTCAAAATTGGCCATCATATCTTTACCCGATAACTCTTTCATCCTTTCCGGGTAAAGAGGGGAAGTTGTTGATACCCAATTTTTTCTCAAACTATTTTTTAACTTGCATATATACCTTCAAAATCAGGTCTCCATAACAATTGGTATTTTTCTATAATTTTACCATATTTTTATCAAATCATCCAGTGTTTTCATTTCTAATAACTAATTATAAATTGCATTACAAATGATTTCAAAAAAAATTTTTGACTTAATATATTATTTTTAATCCTATTAAGACCAAATTATTTTACAATTAGCCAGATTGGCACTCTTTGGCTATAATTGCAATAACTTTGCAATTATAGCCTAATCATATGTTTTATGTTATTTTGGCCCAATAATTAGTCATTTTATGTTTTAAATACTAATTAATAATTTTAATTTACTCTATTAAGAATAAATTTCATTTTTTATAATTATTAGCCATTTTTATAAATTATTTATCTATTTTATGGGGTATTTAACAATTAGCCACTTTTAATTTTAATCCTAGCCTAATTAATCCGGACCCCTAACCCATTAACTAGCCCAAACTACCCAAGCCCAATTCCCAAATTACCCGACCCAATCCCCATTCCATTCTGAGCCGTTGATTATTTCAAATCAATGGCCCAGATTCACCCTTTACATTAATAACCCTAAACGACTACCCCTCCCCCTCCCCCGTATCTCATTTTCCCCCTCTCATTTCTCACTCAGCCGTCTTTCTCAACTCTCTCATCTCTCTCTCTAAAACGCTCCACCTGCTGAGCCATGTCCCACCCTTCTCCGGCCACCTCCTCGCCGGAAACCATGGAGGTTTCACCTCTCACCAGCCTTATGGCTCCATCCTTCGCCTTATGTCACCATTTGGGGGTTCTCAAGTGAACCAAAGGTGGTTCGACTCCCATCTCTGGTCTCATGCCATCTTTCCGGCCATCTATGGTCGTTCGAGTAAGATTTACCACCCTCCAGTTAAAAGCCGGTAAGATTTTGGGTTTTCTTCTTCTTCTCTGGGTTTTCTCTGGAAACCCTAACCTTAGACCCTCCGATTTCTTTAGATCTATAATATATCTCCATATATTATGAGGTTTTTACATGTTTTTTTCAAAGATCTTCTCGTTTCCTAAAACGATTCTTCACTTTTCAAAACTAGAGTTTCAAGATCTTTTTTTTAAAAACAGTTCTTTTCCTAATTTCCTAGAATTATCTTGTGATTTTAAACATCATCTGAGATTTTTCCTTAGTTCGATTTCTCTGTTGTTAAAAGCCCCAAATTTCTGGGTTCAATCTGTGAGTCCGAGTTTATTTTGCAGTATTGTTTACCTATTCTAGCATGCTACTGTACTTTCGTGTATATTCTATGTGTTCTTGTGATTTATTGCTCTATAATCACTGTTAGGGTTTATGATTCTTTATCGCTTATGCCTAAACCATGCTTGTCTAACTGGTTCCTTTAGTTACTTGCTATTTTCTTGTATGAATCCCATGATTAGGATTTTTTTATTTTTGCTTAGTATATGATATTTCGTTCAAGTCGATACTGTTTTAGCATTTTGAATCTTTGAATAAGTATGTTTAGTGCTTTTTTGATTTTTCACATCATACTCTTTACTGATTTTCGAGTATTTCCCTAAAATTGTGATATTTTACTTTGAGTAATACTGATTGCCTGACTTTGAGTATTTCCTTATTCGTGTGATATTTCCTTGATTGAAATTGATTCCCTGTGTTTTGAAAATCACTCGAGATTATCTTGTTGATTTCTAGAATTATCTCTTTCCTTATTTCTATGAATAAACTTGTTGTCAATTAGTTCTTATACACTTTTCTTAATTAGGATATTCTGTATTTAGTCTTAATCACATGCTCTATACTTCTACTACTACGTATATGTTAAAATCAGCTCTCAATTGATTTCTATCCTTGTTTATCATTGTTTGTTACCGTTGAACATTGACTCCTTAATTAAAAGGAGTACTTATATTAATTGGATTCTAATTAGAGTTTATTTCTATAATTATACTAAACTAGAACTCGTTACCATATTCTCTGCCTATTTTCAAAACTATATACTCTACTCTCTCATTAGCATAAGACACGAACAAATATTGTTCTGAACTCTCTTACACATACACATATTCTCTTTTGTTATTCTTTCTGGTTACTTGATATTCTCGGTCGGCTGCAAGCCAAGACTGAGAAACTATACACTCTACTGCTCTGCACTCTACTGTTCTTCACTCTACTGCTCCTCACTCTGCACTTATTCTCCTTTAACTGGTATGTTTTCAGTTTAACTTAAAGCTTCAAAACAACATGTTTCTTTTGGTATTGCAATTCCTTCTATTTCTACTATGATTTTACTTATGGTTCTGTTGTGTACCCTACAATTAGCATGTCTACTTTCACTTTACTAGTAATATTGTTAAGTTGTCCTATCCTCCCTTAGATTCAGCATGTTATCTCCCCTAGCACACCCCTCAATCTGATTCTGTTAGTTTCTAGCCTGAACCTCTTTATGAAGAAACTGTTTCTGTGGTTGTTAAGTGCAGTAATACCTTAGTACTTCTATGGTGCTAACTTGTATGCGAATCTATACATATGTGTGTCTTATTTGTCCCCTACCCCTCAGTCCCTGCTTGTGAGTGTTAAAACTGATTTGGTTCTTGTTTCTTGTTCTATGTGTACTGTTCTGATCCTGAGACTCTGATTGTCTTACCCTCTTCCCTTTCAAATTGTTTTCACTGAGTAACACTCTTGTTATTCAAAACTTATTTCAAACAATTTATTTTCAAAAACTATTTTTCAACTCAACTCTCTCAAACTATGTCAAGCACTCTCACATATACTCTTAGACATTAGGTTCTGCCCCTCTTGTGTGGGCATTGCCTTGGGGCCCTTGAGCTCCCTCTGAACTTTGACACACGAGAGTTGGCCTTTCCACACTGCACTTACTCAGTATGGTTATGGAAATCTGGGTATGAGCATTGCCCAGGATCCTTTGAGATCCTTAGGGAACTCTGACACACCTGGATTATATGAAAGGCTGTGAACATCAGTGGCATTGAGGCATTCTGGAGATTCTGGGCCTATCAGTAGGCTCCCTATAGTGTAACTTCTTATTTTCTTATTCACTTCTGTAATTTATTAATTGTTTGTAAACAACTATTGGGGATGGATAGTGAAAAGGGAAAAGGGTAGTTATGCATGTTATAAATATTAAAGGGTAGAAACCATGCTATAAGGTTTACCTTCCTTATTTGTACAATAGAAATCATGTTTAGGATCAACATGTGCAAAGCATATCATGCATTAGAAATCATGTTATTTAGGCTTTATGTCCCTAGGATAACACTAACAAACATATCATCTCTACATATTCTGGAAATCATGTTTAAACGTTGTAATATTTGTGCATATAGAAATCCTGCTTAAGATTCTGCATATATATTATTCTGCACCTCTGTGCATTAGATACCATGTCTTTAGGATTTCATTTATATTCGCTTAAGCACGCTTAGGCTAACTATGAATGCATAAAAAGGAATAAAACTATTTTACTCAATTTTTACAATCAACTGGCAATAATTCTATGTGTTGAACACCTAGAATAGCATGTTTAAACAACCTATTTTCAAACAGTTTTCTTACTTCTGAAAATTGGTATACTATCTCACACCTCAGCAAGCCTTAGGTGACCAAACTGTTAAAATTGGAAATTGCCTTCATTGTGCATGCTGCCTAATTCTCAACAGGTTTTAAATTCAGTAGGCAAACTGATTAGGCATTTCTGAGTAATACAACAAATCTGCTATCTGTTTATATTCTAAAATCACTTAGATACCATGTTTTAGGATCTGAATCAAAAGATCTTAATTGTATATGTGTCATGTTGTTTATGTGTACTGTGTGTGGAGGTACTTGAGCCTTTTCCTGTTTGTATGTTTATCCCCCTTAATTGCAGTCATATATGTTTCTTGTTTGTCGCTTGTGTTTTGCCTTTAAACTTGAGGGTCTGCCTAGCACCTCCCTTATAGTATAGAAGTCCTAAATTCCTATTGGACTGATAGGAAGGGACGGGTAACAAATGCAATAGAGGTCGTTGACCAATACTCGCTCTAATTACCTTTACGGGGTGGGAAAGGGTAGATAAAGATATGATGACCGGTGCGCTAATACCACGTGTAGCCCCTCTTTGAGGAGTGATTATCGGGTATTGTACTGATGTGATCCATATTATTATAAACCTAGGATACCCTTTATATGCTTAGATCGTAAACCTTTCAAAATCTAACCTTCTTTACTATTTTAAACATCTGCATGCTTAAGACTTAAATCCCCTCTTATTTGAGCTTTTATTTGTTTGTTTGCTAAGCCATACAAATTAACAAAAGTTGTTTGGCCGGCAACCACACTTGTGGATCCTGAGGGGTGCCTAACACCTTCCCCTTAGGATAATTTCAAGCCCTTACCCTATCTCTGGTTAACAACGTAGTTGTAAATGAACCCCTTTGGTGTCCTAACGCACCTTTAAAAATCGTTAGGTGGCGACTCTCAAAAACACAAACCCCTTTCCCAAAAGGAAAGAGTTGTCCCAACTGAATGTCATAAACCCGATCTCCACGAGGAAATAGGGGGCACGACACCAATTAACTGCAACATCTCGGAGTCTATAGGAAGCTAGCTCAACTGACTCAGTCGCAGTGGCCCTTCATTACCCATAACATCCTATGCACTCTATCAATAAATACCTGAGGGTCTTCATTCGGATCTGCCCCAGTGAATACCGGAGGGCCTAAATTAATGAAGTCACGAACCCTTGCACTGACAGAACTATCTGCATGACCAATACCTATTTCTTGACGCCAAGCTTGCGCGGCTACTAATCGGGTTAATAGCTGAATAGCATCCCTCATCTCCTGACCTGACACATCCAGCTGAGGTGCTGAATGTATAGGGGCGGGCGCTGGAGCTGGTGCCCCGCGGAGCTCTTCTGGAAAGCGCGGGGTATGTGAAGTCTGAGATGGAACCTCACCATGAGACTCTCCCCGAGCCCTGGTAACTCGTGGCGCTCGACTAGTAGTCTCACCAGCCACGGACTTTCCCTTCTGGGCGGCCGTACTCTTTGGAGGCATCGCTGAAAATATAGCATATTGTTAGGAACATGAATTCTTGTATCGCACGATCTAAGATAAAAAGAGAGGATACCATCATCTATGTCTTGTAGCCTCCTGTCTATAAGTGTGGTGCCCGACACACCCATAAACAAGACTCTACTAGACACGGTATGTAGACAACCCTAGGGCAGAACTGCTCTGATACCACTTTTTTCACGACCCAAACCGATGGGCCGCGACGGGTGCCTGAGTCCTACCTGTCAAACTCCCCTAAACATGTGTCTAAGATATGGACCTGAATAACACTTGCTGAATTACGAGAATAATGTACATGAAGGAAATCTACACAAAAGGCATACATACATATACGTACAACATACGTAGGGCGAGCCGACAAGGCTGCTATAGACAACTATACATCTCAAAACTGGAAGTCGGTAAGGCCACATATTATTTAACTAGACATACTGTCTACAGACCTCTAATAGAAACATAACTGTACAAAGACGGGACTGAGCCACGTCATACCCATATATATATATATATATATATATATATATACAGACATATATATATATATATACACAAACGTATCGTACCAAAATCCAAAGCAGCTCTGGATTAAGCGGAGCACGCCAACTCTCGCTGATCAGGGATCCTAAGAAGGGGGACCGTTAGTTTGCCTACCTGCACCTGCGGGCATGAGACGCAGGCCCCGGGAAATAGGGAGTCAGTAAGAATAATGTACTGAGTGTGTAAGGCATAAAAATCAATACATAAGAGACATAGATGAAATATGGAATAAATAAATCCATCTGTAAATCTTAATAACTTTACGAATCCTGAAACATGTATAATGTCATGCACGTGCGTATAAATGTCATGTAATGCATAGGTAGGTATGTACATAACATCATCAAGCCTCTGAGAGCATCCCATCATATCATCTCGGCCACTGTGGAAAAATCATCCACGTATACTAGTTGATCAGGTGGTGGTGCGTATATAATGTCATAACCTTTCTCATATCCCATATACATATATGTATATACATATATATGCGTATATAACGCCATCTGACCATGGGTCAATGTACATGTATAAATGCATAAGAAATACGTTAATAAGATTTTCTCAGAATGCCATAAAAATCAATATGCCTTTCGAATAAACATTATCAAATACGTATTCTTCTGGGACCCATGAAGAGAGATAATAATAATTCACATGGGGAATCAAGAATATAGACACCCCTAGTATTCCTGTGAATAGAGTAATTTATGGAAATTGTGAGTTTGCTCGTTTCTTCAGTATAATTTGGATCATGCCAAAAAGAAAGAACGGATATCCTTAACATACATGTTCCTGGAATTATTTGAGCAATTCTGCTTCTGTGAAATATGGACGAAATTCACACTTGGACGAACTTGAAATTTCGGACGAATTTATTCTGCTTCTAACGTTTTTTTGAACGAAATGTTGGCTAAGGATTGAATTGTTGAATGCTTGAAATTGAAAGAAATGTTTCTGCTCTCTCACGTTTTTGGTTTTAAAAACCAAGAACAGAATGCAAGAGATGTTTGATCTTGAATGAAGTGTTTTCTAATTTACAAATCTTCAAAATAATGGTCATTAGTCTTATTTGCTAAGACTCAAATCTTAGTCATTTCATAATTAGCCATCTGTCCAAAAGTGACTACTTAGTCACTTCTAATTTCGTGGCTTCTTGCCACGTGGGGTGGGGGTGGGATGTTAATTTTTATCCACTTATTAGTTAACTGGGTAATGTTCAGTTATCCGGTAATTAATCAATTACCCGCATAATTTAAAAATTATCACAGATTCCTTAAAATTCTACTGATTTTTTTAATATACTTCATATATACTTTATACATTATACTACCGTGGTCATATGGTACCTTTCATGGTACTAGTTCATAATTATCGGGTATTATCGCTCGACCAGTATTTTATTCCAAATTGGCCATTTTCAACGAAACTCGTTTTCTTTAATTCGTGTACCTCTTTATCCTTCATAACACTTATTTATCGCTTGTTATAAATAGCGTAACTACATTAGCCTCAAGATAATATCATCCCCGAGACTATGTCGATTAACTGAAGACGAAACTTTTAATGTACGAAAACGCGAGATGTAACAGAATGAGTTGAAAAATTCCAGTAGAACTAGTACTACTAATATGAAACTTTACCCTACATTGTTTAGCTAATGGACATACTTGACAATTCTCTTGTACCTGCACATCAACTTTATTCTGTAACCTTGGAATGTGTTGTATTGCCTTCGTTGAAGCATGTCCTAACCTTAAATACCAAAGTTCAGTTTCTTCTCCATTTCTTAGGAAAACTCATGCAGCTGCTACTATTATATTCTCCTTAAGCAAGTACAAACCATTGTTCTCTCTACCAATCCCCATCACCCTGCCACTGTAAAGATCCTGAAATATACAGAAATAAGGGAAGAATGTGACTGAGCAACAGAGATCCTTTGTGAGCTTAGATACTGATAACGGGTTAAATTTAAAATCTGGCACATATAAGACATTTGTTACTGTCTTATTTCCTAATATGGAGTCCTCTCATGTATGAGTTATTTGAGATTTACTTCCAGTAGGAAGTTGTACTCCATTTCTCCCTTGATCATTTGCCTTTTTAATATTGTTTAGAATATTTTTACAGTGTGTAACATGATGTGTTTCCCCTGTATCTATTACCCAATCACACATACCTGCATTGGATAACAAAGAGACTATACTTGCAAAATTATTGGAACTTTCTGCAGTTGTTGTCTTTGACAGCAACTTGATCAGTTGTTGATACTGTTCTTCTGTGAAGAACCGCACTGCTCCTTGTATTTTCACATTCATCGAGTTCCCTTCCTCACTATTTGCACTCACATTCATATTGTTATCATAGACCTTTCCTCCTGTAGGATGATTCTTCCTTTTGCTCTTAAAGTCAGCTGGATATCCAATTATTTTGAAGAAATTCTCCTTAAGATGCCCTTTATATCCATAATGTTCACAAATAATTCCAGGACTTTTTGCTCTAAAGTCCTAGCCTCTCCCTACTAGCACGGTGAGTGGTTCCCTATATGTATCAACAACACCTAAAGACCTCTGACTTTCTTCCTGAGTTGACTATAGCATAGGCTTCATTATTAGTCACAACAGGCCTTTTAGCTGACACATTACTCCTTATGTTGCTATAGCTTTCATTTAGCCCCATAAGAAATTGCAGCAAACGTTGAGATCTCAGATGTTCTACTGAGGGTCGAGATTCTTCACAGTCACACGAAGACAGTGGTACTAACACATCTAATTTATCCCACAAGTCCTTCATTTTAGAAAAATAGCTAGTGACATAGTCATTACTTTGCCTTAGGATTGTGATGGTTGTCCAAAGAAGATAAATCCTTGTCAAATCTGATCGATCAAATCTTTCTTGAAAATCATTCTACACTTTCGTTGCATTAGAGGCATAGACGATACTCGACATCAATTCACTCGATACAGTGCTCCCAATATATGATAACACGATCGCATTACATTTTTCCCATTGATCTGCTAATTCTCCTCTGTACATACTCTTCACACAAGTTCCGTACACAAACTCTAGCTTACTTTTTCCCTGGAGCGCCAATTTCATCACTCTACTCCACATAGCATCATTTTCTGGCCCTGTGAGCTTGAGCGGTATTAGGACAAGTCTTGGAGCATCTGATAGTAGTAGAAACAACGGATGATTATGATCTAGAGAAGCAACTTCGTTTCCTGCTATGGCTGATTGAAATTCAGCTTCGCCGGAGCTCCAATCTTCTGAATTTTGCTTGAATCTCGATGAATTCACGATCGCCGCTCTGATACTATAATGAAATCGATTGAATCCACTCGATGATGCAACATGCAAATGAAATGAGTGAGAATTATAGTAGAGATTGAGAAGGAAATGAAGTGGAAAAAGAAGCTATGTTATTCCATAAGAGAGTGTGTGCAAATAAACGTGAGGGTGGGCATTTACAACAGCCCACCTCTAACCGCCTCAACTGTTTTCCTTTTAAGGACACAACTTTCTGATCTTTACACATAAGTCCCTCGGCTTAGTCTATGTTCAGCTAGTATATATGTCAATAACTCTACTCCTCTTTTGGTATATTAAATTCTATTTATCTGTTTTTTCTGCTCCATGTGGATTCAAATATAGTATCTTTTTAAAGGGCATTATACCTTAACGGGCAAACGGCCATTAAGGTATAGTGCCCTTTAAAAGGGCGTTATATATAAAAAGGTCACTATATTTTTTTGAGAAAATTATGCTATATACCCATAAAAGACAAATTATTTACCCATATCTACCTATGTTCATTTCTTTTATATTTTATACCTATGCGGTATATTTATTTTACCCGCTCTACCCATTCTTATCTTTGACATTGTTTAGCATAGACGTTCATGTTCTTATATACATATGCACCTTTGTTGTTTCTTTTAAGTGCATTACATTTTCCTACTACATTTTATCATCGTATCATAGTAATACTAATTAAAAATAAAATAATATAATATTTATTAAATAATATATAATATTATTAAGATATATGAACATGAAGAGCACAAAAAGATACTATTATTATTATTATTATTATGAAAAGGTATCCATCAATGTTTATGCTCACACATTAAATAACATATTTAGAAAGTAAATTCGCTAACACTGAATTTTATTTCACTGTATGCCAAGAATTATTTTTTAAGAAACTCTATTTCCCCCAACTCTTCTTTCTTTATTTTTTTGTCCTTTGATTTAGTTTATCTTTTCCCTTTTTTTGTCCTTTTGTTTTTCTTTTCAAAATAAAAAATAAAAATAAATATAGTATCTTATTATTCTTAGACTCCTAAAAATATAGAAATAAATAATTAGATTACAACAAGATTAATAAAAAAAATACTAAAATAACTAGCTTTTTTTTTATTAAAATCTAATTAATAGAAAATATGTTTTTATAAATTTCTTTTTCTTCTGTAAGTAAAAATAATTTAATATCTAATATATAACTCTATTTTTTTGTAATTTTTCACAATTAAAATTTGTTAAAGATGTTATGATAATTAAAATTTTAAATTTCTGTTTAAAGAGTCAAGTTGGTGAATATTTTAGAGTATATTATTAACATTTGCGTTGAATTGAGTTGAACTAGCATAGAAGATATATTTGTATTGTACACCATATTGGTATACAATAATTAATTCAAATATATACAATTAATTACAATAATATACTACTATACTTTGAAGAAATGAACCAATCCTATATGTACTAAACTAACACACTATATACTATTTTGGTATATAGTATTTAATTCAATAGTGTATAATTTATTGCGTTGAAATAGAAAAGAAGAATTTGTATTGTATACCAAAATAGTATATAGTATATCATTTTGGTATACAATTCATTCCAATAGTATTATAGTAGACTATATAATGTAGCGGATGGTATACTCATACAATTAGGTTTTTTTAGAATTTGTTAAAAAATTTATTGACAACTGATATTATTTTAATTTAATAATTGAATTAAAAAATATTTTTTTAAACTCTTTGCGTACAATTGTGCACCCTGTTGATATAGCTATACACTATACTAGTTGAATCATTTTTTGACTGTATTAGCTGCACTTAATTGGTACATTATTTGATTTTCTTTTAACAATAGTAATATAATACAACATCTTGAAATACTTTATTATATTAATTGGTGGTATATTATTTTTTTATTATTCTCTTTATGCATGTATTTTATGTAATAGTAGTATAGTCATAAAGTTGTCAGGATTTAACTAGTAAAATTATATATCATGTTGGTATAGTTATGCCATATTAGTAGCATATGGTAGTTTGAATATTTTTTGGTTGTTTTAGCTGCATTTTTAAGTGAATTCTATTTTGAAATTATTTATATGAACATGAATTGTAGTGCTGAAATTTTTTTTGGTGCTGATAGACATATAGATTATGTGTATTATATAATAGTTTTTATAATTATAGGCAGTTATTGGAATGGGCCCATACAACTATATACCATGTTAGTATACGAAATGAGCAAGTTGCTTTGCGAATATTTAGCTTACAATGCGAGCATGTAATTTTCTCATACTTTTATTGCATCCTTTAATATTTTGGTACACTAGTATAGTCGCAGATAGTTGTAATAATATTCTAGAGTAATTATATACTCTGTTGGTATACGAGTATACTATATTGGTATCATATGGTACTAGAAGTCTTTTACTACTTATACTTGCATTTTCTAATATTTTATTATCATTTCTATTCTAACTAGTATATATGGAGATTTGTTGGCAGTAGATTATGCTTTATTGCTCCATAACTGGTTGTGTTACTACTAATGGTAGAGTGTGCACTGATATTTGTAGGGAAGGAGATCAAGGTTTACATGGCAATTATGTGTTGATTCTTAGAATCTGATTAAGTAATTTATGGTGTTCAGTAGCAGTCAGTGTGGTATTTAGTGAATTAGATCAAGTGACAACTGATGTTATTTCAGATTAATAATTGAATTAAAAAAAAGACAAAAAGTATTTTATATTAGTTATATTAAAAAAAGGTGAACAAATATTTACTATATCAGTTAATTTTTTCTTATTATATAAAAATAATAATAAATATAGTGAAAACAGTAAATGAAATTAAATTATGAAGAGAATCAAAATATAAATAAAGAAGTTAAATGAAATTAGAAAAGGAACAAAAAATAAAGAAAATAAAAGAAAAAAAGAGTTAAATAAAATTAGAAAAGGAATAGAAAATAAAGAAAAAAATAAAAAAGGAGTCAAAATGAGTGTGTAAAAAGTTATGGTAAAAATAAAAATAATACGACTTGGGCAAAAATCAATGAATAGAAAAAGAGAAAAAAGGAAAAAAAAAAAGAAGAAAACGAGAAAAAAGAAAAGGAGAAAAGAAAGAAAAAAAGAAAAAAAGTAAAGAAGCATAGAAATAAAAAAGAATAGAAGAAAAAAGAGAAAATTCCTCACAATAACTATTATGGGTAGAAAATATAATTAGTTTGACGGGTAAAAAAATAAATGAATAGATAAGGATAAATAATTTTATTTTTATAGGTAACTGTGTTATTCACCCTTTTTTCTTTCCATGTATTTTAATTTTTTGAGTCCAAAAAAACCACACTTTATTTCGGAACTCCAAAAGTTTATGGACTGCTGGTCAACGTCAACAAAGCAGACAAGTGCGTGCTGATGCCAGCTAATAAGTTTAAAAACTCAATTTGCAAATGGACTCATATCATCTGCAGTATAAAAGTGTTGTCTTTATCAGGGTCGTCTCTCTCACGATCTTAATCACTATATCAAAATAAACAACTTTGAACTAACCTCGTAACTTTCATAGGAGCACCAAGATCGCATCGAATCAAATTTTTGAACAACATTATGGTGTAACTTTTTTAGGAATCTTTACCCAAATAATCGGGCACATGCATGATTATATTTCTAGTTAATATATATATATAGATTATATACATATTATCTTATATTATTTATTTACTAGTTATTTTAATTTTCGGTTAAGTGAACAATTATTTAAATAATTCTTTTTATATATATCCTCCTGTCTATGATAGTGTTTTACGTACTCATAACAAAGATCACGTAATGGCATTAACTATGGTGATTTGACTAAATTACCCATTTATATCTCCTCAAATGCAGTTTAACTCTTCTTGTTTTCCTAAAGCAATACTTGTTTCGAACCAAATTGATTTACCTAAACCGATACTTAATTTCGAAAAAAGCTATTCAATTGGTAAGCCAGTAAATTAGTATATATTTTTTTCGTCTTATTCAAATTCAAATACCCTATCAAAATCAATTTATAACGAGAGGACCTTATAATGACAAACGCGTTTTCCTGCCAACCTTCTTGTCTCTAATTTCCCTTTCCATAATCATAAGCGCGTTTGGACAATCACAGATCAGCCTTTGTAACATCTTTATAAAAATATTCGCCAATCGCCATGCAAATATATGCATGCAAAATAAAGAAAGAAGGGACAAAAAAAGACTTAGGCCTCATTTGTTTTTTTTAAGATGAAGACGTCTGAATCTGAATATACATCTAAATATCAAGATTAAGATATCTAAATTTAAATAATTATCTAAATATATTAAGATGCGTGTTAAGATCTGAATACTAAATAATTAAGATTGTTTGATTTTTAACATCTGAATGTATAAACTTTATCTTTATTTGAAAATTAATAAACATAAAATTCAAATGAAATACTAACTAATCTAATATTCTACCAATAAAATATATAATTCTTAAAAATATGATAGTTGGTGGTGATGACTAACGAGTGAATGCCGACTAGAGGCGGTGGTTGGTGGTAGTTTTGATTGATTATGGTGATTCATGCTAGTAGCTAGTAGTGATTAGTAATGATGGTGATTATGATTGAGAATGGTGGTGGTGGGTAGTTATACTTAATAATGGCGGGTAGTAGTAGTAATTATGATTGAGGAAGGCGGTGGGTTGGTGGTGGTAGGTTATAATGATGGGCGGTGCCGGCTGTGATTGTTGATGGTGATGGGGTGGTTAATTCTGGTAGTTGAGGTTGATAATTGTTGATTGTGCGGAGAATGATGGTGGTCGGAGTGGTAGTGATGGTGGGAGGTGATGGTTGATAATGGTGGTGGCTATGATTGAGGATGATAGTAGCGTGGTGGTGGTGATAGTGGTGGTGGTGGTGGCATGGTGGTTGTTGATAACAGTAGGCTGTGGCTGCAGTTAATAATGAATATGTGATAACATCTTAATGAAATTAAGTCTCTGTTATAGATCTTAATCATACAGACCTATTCAGACCCATTAAGTTATTGTGAAGTAAAATAATAAACACACTTAATGATCAAGATCTGAATAATTAAGTCAGACTTTAAAAACAAACGCACTTAATATCTGATATCTGAATAATTAAGATTCAGACTTCCATTAATTGCAAACAAATGAGGCCTTAGTCAACTTTTTAATATTAATATTTGTTCCCATTCAAAGAACTACAATTTTCAAAAAAGCTTCTGGATTTTTTCAAATATTAATTATCCAAAAGATTGTTTTATCTTGGAAATGTTAGAGTTTTGATTATTTTATCAGTATACACACACACACACACACTCGTGTCCATTAGCAAAAAAAAAAAAAAAAAAAAAAAACTCATGTCCATTTTGAAAATTTGTACTCCATCAATATTATTTATGTGTGTTTATTTGTATGTGCTTAAAATTTAAGTTGTAAAGAAAACTTTTGAATTTTGCAATCTTAAACTAAAGGTGTGTCTAGAATACCAAAAATACCTTATGAATCTTATGGTTGTAAACATATTATGTCATGCATATAATGTAGTGTTATTAAGGATAATATGAGAGTATTAGGATTACGGACTTATAAAATATAAAAAGAGGGCAGTCTTTTTTGACATACTAAAAATGAAAGTAAAACAAAAATCATTGAAACCAAAGGAATAATAATAATAAAATTTCAGCTCTGGCTTAAAATAATATTCTTTTTTTTAAAAGTTAAATAGATCAACACCTAAATTCAGATATCGATGGACCAGAAAGTTTATTTGACTTGATTTATTAATTTCTGTCGGACTAAAAGCATATATAGCTAAATACCCCCAAAAATAATGTAGCACTGTAACACTATTTAATTGTGCTTTCTAATGTTTGTTGTTATTATAAGATTTCAAGAGAGGTACGAAGGTTGTATATGTTATATACAAAATATTATTCTTTAAACTATCCACTATGAAAACAACAAGCAGATCTCTCCAGCACCATCTTAATCATAGGTACCAATTTCGTGCTTTCGTTTTCTCTTATTTCACCCAATTTCCAATGTTTCTCTAGTGTTAAAAAAGGAATTTCGTGTTACATAATGGTTTTTTCACAATCTTGCAATCCTTATTCACCAAAACTCTATTACCACATCGATTTTCCTATATCAAGTTAGCTGTTAAATTGTGTTTTTCAAAACTCAAAATAATAATTTTTACAATTACTTTAAGTTAATAGTTATTATAATTTGGAAAGTTTATATTTATTATATACTTTCCAGTATTTAAATCAAATTGAAAAAAATAAATTAGATTATATTATGCCCGACCTCAATCTGAACATTTGGTAAAAAGTATTCTCGATAACTGAAAGAAAAAATAAAATTGCCACAAAAGTACTCTTTTCATTCCCTCTTACTTATCTTTTTTATTTTGTTTATTTATTTTTAATTTTATATTCCCGCTTACTTGTCACCTTTGCCTTTTGTTCACCATTTAAGAAAAAATTGATTAAAATGATAATTTGACAAAATAGCCGTCTTTTTATTACTACTTGTTGTTTTTACCACATTAATCTCCCCCTAGATTTATTAGAGTAAGGTTAAAATTCAAAAAGGGAAAAAAATCTCTCTTGTTTTTTTCCGAAATTGCAAGTATATTGAAACAGTAATTTTGTAGAAAACGTGACAAGCAATACGGAGGGTGTAATAAATAATAAAAAATGTTAGAAGCGGATTTCAGCATCAACGCGTAAAACTGTGTGTCGTTTACTAGTTTGACCGGTTCTCATATATTCTTTCTCGCTTTTTTTTGATTTTTCGCCCGATATTCGATATCTATATTGAGCCCGATTAATTCAGATTCATACTGGAAAATTTTATATTGAAAATAAAACGCTCCCTAACAAAATAAATTTTATATTTAAGGACTCAAATTTAAAACCTCTAATTAAGGATGAATGAGTATTTATAACTCTACAACAATCCATGTTGGTCATATATTCTTTCTCGCTATTATTGGTCAGCAATAACAAGCATTGAAGTAACAGTTGACAATTTTGTATTCACATCCTTTGACCTTACGGGTCAGATCTTGTCAGTTAAGTAATATACAGTGTCGGTGTTTCACCTCTTAATTTTATTTCCGAGAAATTAAAATAAATACTAGTTCTCTTGCCGTTAAACTAGGAGATAATTTTATTCATGGTCATTGAACTTTTGTGATTGTTACCTAAAAATTATTTTTCTTTTTCCTGTTACATAAAAATCATTCAACTTTGTGTTCATTACACAAAAATTACTTTCTCTCTTTTGTTAAACAAAAATCATTTCACTGTGCTCTAGTTATCACAAAAGTCATATTTTTACTTGAAAAGTCTATTATGACCTTGATATTATATAAACATTCATATTTATATAACACTTTCTATATGATATACTATATAATATATTTTTACCTATATATTTTATTTATAAATAAAATAACTTAATATCATTTTATTTATTATTTTTATAATATATTCGTATATTTAATTTTTTCTAACTTTAATTTTCAAGATATATTAGCAGCGTTATAAAATAACTTTTTTTCAGCAATCCTTTTTTTTTTTTAATTTAATTTACCGACCAAAGTTGGTCGGTAATTACCGACCAAACTTTGGTCGGTATGCCCTTCCGACCTTTAAAATACCGACCACACGTTAATGATGGTGTTTTAGACGATTATTGGCCATTACAACTTTGGTTGATTTTTTTTTTGGACATTTCTAGTAGTATAATTTTCAAATAACCAATTGCCCAGGTAAATCCCGAAGAAAATATCCCCAGCTAAATTCGCATGTAGAGTTACCTAGGAATTTTCCTTCATTTTAACATATGATTTTTTCCTCATTTTCCTTGTTTGTTTACCTGCGAATTTTCTCACGGAAATGTACTTGTCAATTTATTTCTCTACTAATATATATTAAAGTTACTGATAAATTTAATAACGCTACTAATATATTTTTAAAATTAACGTTAAGAAAAAATTAAATATAGGAATATATTATAAAAATAATAAATAAAATAATATTAAGTTATTTTATTTATAAATAAAATACGTAGTTAAAAATATATTATATAGTATATAATGTAGAAGATATTACATAAATATGAAAGTTTATATAATATCAAGGGCATAATAGACTTTTCAAGTAAAAATATGACTTTTGCGATAATTAGAGCAAAGTAAAATGATTTTTGTGTAACAAAAGAAAGAAAAATGACTTTTGTGTAATGAACACAAAATTGAATGATTTTTACGTAACAAAAAAAATAACTTTTGAGCAACAAACACAAAAGTTCAATGACTATATATAAAATTAATTCTCATACCAGAGATAATTTGAGCAATGAGAATAGAAGCTTAAATTATAGAGAGGTAAGAAAAGAGCCAAACAAAAATATTGTATTATTATCGGACGTTCAAGTAGCTTAACCCAAGGCCTCGTGGTGATTATGCACAATTGTTCAAGGAGTGGCTTACTAAACAAATAAATATTCAATAAATTGAGAGACGCAGTTGAGAAATTGGACCCCTATAAGAAGAAAGTAACATTACAGACAAAATGATAGTCCACTTTTATGTGTTTGACGCACTCACGAAAACTATATTCCTAATAATACATTGTAGCTCGGCTGAGCAAAAAAGGCAACCTAGTCGAAGAATAACTGAATAAGGACATCAAAATCATTCACTAAACAAATTTGTTGGAAATTAAATCAAGATTAATTAGTATTTTTATGTTGTCTAGGATTTGGTATTTACCAGTTTATTTAGTTTATATTTAATTATAATTCACAATCAAAATAATGTAGGAATAGGTTTTCTAAATTTTAGTCAAATTTAGTTTGTAGTATTATAAATAGGGGTGCTACTACATATTTTCTATTATGAAGAGGTAGCTATGAAGTAGAGAGATCCAAGAGTTTATGAGTTGTGAAAAAGCCTCCGACCACGTTCTCTTCCTAATTTAATAAATTTCTTTGATATAATCTTTGTTAAAGTTTTTATTTATACCTAAATTATTCTTGGGGTATTTCAATCCTTCAAAATCAACTTAGTAACTCAGCAATAACCTTTTGCAGCTCGACATTCAGCCTCAATAGATGATAAAGAAGTGGCTTGTGTATAAAGAGAAGTCATCTATAGCAGTCATGTAAGTATCCTATGTATTACTAGAGTTAACTGTAAAGTATTTGAGAACATGACAGGCGATCTACATCTGAGGATAGAGAATGAAGGGCTTGCAAAAATTGACTTAAATATTGTGTAGCAAAATAAATGTCTGATTGTTCGAGTATGTAATTAGAAGATGTTTAACTAGTCAAATAAGTTGCCTATTCGAACTATGATTAGGCAAATAAGCCACTATAATCATGCTTAAGTTTGAAATTAAATATCCGGGAGACTTATAACCAATGGCGGACTCAGGATTTTGTACAAGCGAATTTAGTCAAATAACACGGTAGTCGATTGTACGAGTGCAGCCGTAAACACAGTTTATGTACAGCTCTTTTTTGTTCATCAGATCACTTCAAAATGAAGCCATTTATTTTTTGTTAAACAAGGTTGGGAGAAATTTTAAAAAAATAATAAAGAAAATTTCTTCCGTTAATTTTTTTAAAAAATTTATCTATAAAATCATACTATAACTCTAAGAAATTTAACATACAAAGTTGTTACAAACAAAAGACACGGGAAAAAAAAAGTTACAAACTAAACTAATTTATACAAATTATTAAAGAAAAAGATAATTACACCAAACTAAAATGTTGAGTATAACACAAATTAACAATTTCAATATAAGTTAAATTACAATTATAAGTAATTTTGATAAAGCATTAGAACAAAAATCACTTTGTAGAAAGGTTTACATTTTTTGAAGTAAAATGGAGGAATTGAATAAGAATAGCTTATATTAGATAATAAAGAGAAGTAAGAAAACAAAGAGTCAAAGATAAAATAGGAAATATCAAGCCCTAACAATAGGCAAAATAATATATACATTTAGCAAACACTGCCATAGTTAATTCGCAGCTTTTGCAGAGGTTCAAACTTGCGACCCTGACCTTAATTACGTTGAACTCACTCGCCACTGCTTTACAGCTTCTGTAAGTGTCAAGCGGGTTCATGTATTATCCTATTTATGCTTTCATAATTTTCTGATGAAATTTCAAGGTAAAAATAATTAATTTTTCTAACGAAGCGGGTTCAATTGAATCATTTTCCTATAAGGTGGGTCAGCCCCTGCTTATAATTAACATAGAACACATGCATCTCACATGAAACTTTTTTTTTTTTTTGATTTCTCACCCGGTATTCCGTACCCACGGTGGGGCCTGACTAATCCGGATTCGCACCGAAAAATTCCACATTGAAGAGTAAAGCGTTCCCTAACAAAAGTGACTTCATATCCAGAATAAAACATTAGACATTAATCAAATCCATGCATGGTACGTAAAATTCTTTTGGCAAATCAATAAACCATTAGAATTGAGGATGATCTTAGCCCAAAGAAAGTATGCAAAGTGTCTAAGTCCTTAATTTTGAACTGCTTAATTAAGTGATATTAAGATTGTGAGAAGTGGATAATTTTTTTATTCCTAGTCACGATTTTATTATCAGTACATATAAATGCAAAAGTTAGTGTTGAGAGTAGCGGATATATTTACCTGCACATCGTGTATGTTTTAATAAAATAAACACACGACATGCGTATTTTAAATAAATATTATTTGTTCATAATTAATTATAATATAGTGTCATCTTAATTAATTACTGGTCCATGGTAAATTTAACTCGGTCTAGTACATACTACATAGATAGAATGCAGATTTTTATCGAGAAAGAATGGAGTGGTTGGTTCTGTAGTGTGTATGCTACATTTGTAGTGATTCCATAGTGGCAAGCAATCTCTTCTTTTATCTATTAAGGAAATCATTATCTGAAAGTACTAACCGTTTCCTAAATCGTGTCTAATTTAACATCTCAATTATGGTCTAGACAGATACTTAAAATAGTAAAATAGAAGAATATAGTTATCCAGTGTTTAATTTGAAGATATTAGGTCTTAATTATGTGCTAAGTACTATTAGGGCGATTTGCAGTCATACCCTACATAGTAGCCACTTTTTAACCTATACTCTGTTTTTAAAAATTATTGATTTGGTAGCCAGCTGACAAAAAATTCGTACTAATATGACCATTCTACCCCTGACATAACATATTTGAATTACGCACAGAACACTCCGTCTCTTCTCATATTTGAATCACGCACAAAACACTCCGTCTCTTCTCATATTTGAATCACGCACAAAACACTTTACCGATCCTCCTCCATCACTTCGTCTCTTCTCAGATCTCCTCTCCCAAACTAGAAATTTGAACCATACTCAAATTCAAAAATTCAAATTGTAAGTTTTCGAATCTGACTGATGTTCATGATACCTGAGATTTTTTGCTAAAGTTTTGGTTTATTAGAAAAAATTTAGGGTGAATTTTTTGTTTTATTTGCTAAACAATTTGTTTTTTTGGCTAAACTTTAGCACTAATAATATGCTTAAGTTATGTATTGTGTTCTATAGTTTTTTGATGAGTTTTTTCAAAAACTTTTTCTTTAATTAAGGTATTTTTTGACTTTATAGAAAAATAATATTAAAAAAAGCGCAGAAAAACATTCAAAGCATCTTGTGCTGAAGTTTTTTAGTTCATTTGCTAATACTTCAGCATTGAATGTGCTGAAGTTTTTCTCCTGGATACAATAGTTTTGTAATAACCTTTTCCAAAAACCTCAGCACAAATAAGCTGAAGTTTTTTAGTTCATTTTCTAATACTTCAGCACTGAATGTGCTGAAGTTTTTCTCCTGGATACAATAGTTTTGTAATAACCTTTTCCAAAAACCTCAGCACAAATAAGCTGAAGTTTTTTAGTTCATTTTCTAATACTTCAGCATTGAATGTGCTGAAGTTTTTCTCCTGGATACAATAGATTTATCATGAAAAACCTCAGCAAAAATAAGCTAAAGTTTTTTAGTTCATTTTCTAATACTTCAGCACTGAATGTGCTGAATTTTTTCTCCTGGATAGAACAGATTTGTCATGACCTTTTCGAAAAATCTCAGCACAAATATGCTGAAGTTTTTTAGTTCATTT